>CAJQUN010000916.1:0-146035 GCA_907163345.1 Haberlea rhodopensis
TATATGTCTTTCTAGTACATCATTTCTTGGTTCGAATAGTATTTAGAAATTTTAACTTTCGGACGTTTTTGATTTTTTGATAATTTCTATTTCGTGCAATTATAAGAGTATGTGTCTTGAGTACATAATTTTCTTGGTTGGAAGAAGGTTTTGAGAACTTTTCAGAATTACGTAAGTTTTTTTGATTTTTTGATAAATTTCGATTTCGTGCGAATATTCGAGTATATGTCTTGAGTACATCATTTTCTTGGTTCGAATAAGTATTTGAGAATTTTACAATTTCGGAATTTTTTTTGATTTTTTGATAAATTCTATTTCGTGCAATTATAAGAGTATGTGTTTGAGTACATAATTTTCTTGGTTGGAAGAAGGTTTTGAGAAATTTTCAGAAATTACGTAAGTTTTTTTGATTTTTTGATAAATTTCGATTTCGTGCGAATATTCGAGTATATGTCTTTGAGTATATCATTCTTGGTTCGAATATATTTGAAGAAATTTTAACATTTCGGACGTTTTTTTTATTTTTGATAAATTTCTATTTCGTGCAATTATAAGAGTATGTGTCTTGAGTACATAATTTTCTTGGTTGGAAGAAGGTTTTGAGAAATTTTCAGAATTACGTAAGTTGTTTTTTTTTTTTTGATAAATTTCGATTTTTCGTGCGAATATTCGAGTATATGTCTAGAGTACATCATTTTCTTGGTTCGAATAAGTATTTGAGAAATTTTAACAATTTCGGACGTTTTTTTGATTTTTTGATAATTTCTATTTTCGTGCAATTTAAGAGTATGGGTCTTGAAGTACATTTTTCTTGGTAAGAAGTTTTTGTAGTTTTGGTGTAAAATACTGGTTCTTGGTTGGAAGAAGGTTTTGAGAAATTTTCAGAATTACGTAAGTTTTTAGATTTTTGATAATTTCGATTTCGTGCGAATATTCGAGTATATGTCTTGAGTACATCATTTTCTTGTTCGAATAAGTATTTTGAAATTTTAACAATTTCGGACGTTTTTTTTGATTTTTTGATAAATTCTATTTCGTGCAATTATAAGAGTATGTGTCTTGAGTACATAATTTCTTGGTTGGAAGAAGGTTTTGAGAAATTTTCAGAATTACGTAAGTTTTTTTGATTTTTTGATAAATTCCGATTTCGTGCGAATATTCGAGTATATGTCTAGAGTACATCATTTCTTGGTTCGAATAAGTATTTGAGAAATTTTAACAATTTCGGATGTTTTTTGATTTTTGATAAATTTCTATTTCGTGCAATTATAAGAGTATGTGTATTGAGTACATAATTTTCTTGGTTGGAAGAAGGTTTTGAGAAATTTTCAGGAATTACGTCAGTTTTTTGATTTTTTGATAAATTTCGATTTCGTGCGAATATTCGAGTATATGTCTTGAGTATATCATTTTCTAGGTTCGAATAAGTATTTGAGGAATTTTAAACAATTTCGGACGTTTTTTTATTGTTTTGATAAATTTCTATTTCGTGCAATTATAAGAGTATGTGTTTGAGTACATAATTTTCTTTGTTGGAAGAAGGTTTTGAGAAATTTTCAGAATTACGTAAGTTTTTTGATTTTTTGATAAATTTTGATTTCGTACGAATATTCGAGTATATGTCTTGTGTACATCATTTTCTTGGTTCGAATAAGTATTTGAAAAATTTTAACAATTTAAATTGTTTTTTTAATTTTTTGATAAATTTCTATTTCATGCAATTATAAGAGTATGTGTCTTGAGTACATAATTATATTGGTTGGAAGAAGGTTTTGAGAAGTTTTCAGAAATTACGTAAGTTTTTGTTTTTTTGATAAATTCCGATTTCGTGCGAATATTCGAATATATTCTAGAGTACATCATTTTCTTGGTTCGAATAAGTATTTGAGAAATTTTAACAATTTTGGACGTTTTTTGATGTTTTGATAAATTTCTATTTCGTGCAATTATAAGAGTGTGTGTCTTGAGTACATTGTTATCTTGGTTAGAAAAAGGTTTTGTGAAATTTTCAGAATTACGTAAGTTTTTTGATTTTTTGATAAATTCCGATTTCTTGCGAAAATTCGAGTATATGTCTAGATTACATCATTCTTGGTTCGAATAAGTATTTGAGAAATTTTAACAATTTCGGATGTTTTTTGATTTTTTGATAAATTTCTATTTCGTGCAATTATAAGAGTATGTGTCTTGAGTACATAATTTTCTGGGTTGGAAGAAGGTTTTGAGAAATTTTCAGAAATTACGTAAGTTATTTGATTTTTTGATAAATTTCGATTTCATGCTTTCTTGGTTCGAATAAGTATTTGAGAAATTTTAACAATTTCGGATGTTTTTTGATTTTTTGATAAATTTCTATTTCGTGCAATTATAAGAGTATGTGTCTTGAGTACATAATTTTCTAGGTTGGAAGAAGGTTTTGAGTATGTGTATTGTGTAAATACTTTTCTTGGTTGGAAGAAGGTTTTGAGAAATTTTCAAAATTAGGTAAGTTTTTAGATTTTTTGATAAATTTCGATTTCGTACGAATATTAGAGTATATGTCTTGTGTACATCATTTTCTTGGTTCGAATAAGTATTTGCGAAATTTTAACAATTTCGGACGTTTTTTTGATTTTTTGATAAATTCCTTTTTCGTGCAATTATAAGAGTATGTGTCTTGAGTACATAATTTTCTTGGTTGGAAGAAGGTTTTGAGAAATTTTCAGAATTACGTAAGTTTTTTGATTTTTTGATAAATTCCGATTTCGTGCGAATATTCGAGTATATGTCTAGAGTACATCATTTCTTGGTTCGAATAAGTATTTGAGAAATTTTAACAATTTCGGATGTTTTTTGATTTTTTGATAAATTTCTATTTCGTGCAATTATAAGAGTATGTGTATTGAGTACATAATTTTCTTGGTTGGAAGAAGGTTTTGAGAAATTTTCAGAAATTACGTCAGTTTTTTGATTTTTTGATAAATTTCGATTTCGTGCGAATATTCGAGTATATGTCTTGAGTATATCATTTTCTAGGTTCGAATAAGTATTTGAGGAATTTTAACAATTTCGGACGTTTTTTTATTGTTTTGATAAATTTCTATTTCGTGCAATTATAAGAGTATGTGTTTTGAGTACATAATTTTCTTGGTTGGAAGAAGGTTTTGAGAAATTTTCAGAATTACGTAAGTTTTTTGATTTTTTGATAAATTTTGATTTCGTACGAATATTCGAGTATATGTCTTGTGTACATCATTTTCTTGGTTCGAATAAGTATTTGAAAAATTTTAACAATTTAAATTGTTTTTTTAATTTTTTGATAAATTTCTATTTCATGCAATTATAAGAGTATGTGTCTTGAGTACATAATTATATTGGTTGGAAGAAGGTTTTGAGAAGTTTTCAGAAATTACGTAAGTTTTTGTTTTTTTGATAAATTCCGATTTCGTGCGAATATTCGAATATATTCTAGAGTACATCATTTTCTTGGTTCGAATAAGTATTTGAGAAATTTTAACAATTTTGGACGTTTTTTTGATGTTTTGATAAATTTCTATTTCGTGCAATTATAAGAGTGTGTGTCTTGAGTACATTGTTATCTTGGTTAGAAAAAGGTTTTGTGAAATTTTCAGAATTACGTAAGTTTTTTGATTTTTTGATAAATTCCGATTTCTTGCGAAAATTCGAGTATATGTCTAGATTACATCATTTCTTGGTTCGAATAAGTATTTGAGAAATTTTAACAATTTCGGATGTTTTTTGATTTTTTGATAAATTTCTATTTCGTGCAATTATAAGAGTATGTGTCTTGAGTACATAATTTTCTGGGTTGGAAGAAGGTTTTGAGAAATTTTCAGAAATTACGTAAGTTATTTGATTTTTTGATAAATTTCGATTTCATGCTTTCTTGGTTCGAATAAGTATTTGAGAAATTTTAACAATTTCGGATGTTTTTTGATTTTTTGATAAATTTCTATTTCGTGCAATTATAAGAGTATGTGTTTTGAGTACATAATTTTCTTGGTTGGAAGAAGGTTTTGAGAAATTTTCAGAAATTACGTAAGTTTTTTGATTTTTTTGATAAATTTCGATTTCATGCGAATATTCGAGTATATGTCTTGAGTATATCATTTTCTAGGTTCGAATAAGTATTTGCGAAATTTTAACAATTTCGGACGTTTTTTTTGATTTTCTGATAAATTTCTATTTCGTGCAATTATAAGAGTATGTGTTTTGAGTACATAATTTTCTTTGTTGGAAGAAGGTTTTGAGAAATTTTCAGAATTACGTAGTTTTTTGATTTTTTGACAAATTTTGATTTCGTGCGAATATTCGAGTATATGTTTTGAGTATATCATTTTCTTGGTTCGAATAAGTATTCGAGAAATTTTAACAATTTCGGACGTTTTTTTGATTTTTGATAAATTTCTACTTCGTGCAATTATAAGAGTATGTGTCTTGAGTACATTGTTATCTTGGTTGGAAGAAAGTTTTGAGAAATTTTCAGAATTACGTAAGTTTTTTGATTTTTTCATAAATTCCGATTTCATTCTAATATTCGAGTATAAGTCTAGAGTACATCATTTTCTTGGTTCGAATAAGTATTTGAGAAATTTTAAAAATTTCGGACGTTTTTTTTGTTTTTTTAATAAATTTCTATTTCGTGGAATTATAAGAGTATGCGTCTTGAGTACATAATTTTCTTGGTTGGAAGAAGGTTTTGAGAAATTTTCAGAATTACGTAAGTTTTTTGATTTTTAGATAAATTCCGATTTCGTGCGAATATTCGAGTATATGTCTAGAGTACATCATTTTCTTGGTTCGAATAAGTATTTGAGAAATTTTAACAATTTCGGACGTTTTTTTTGATTTTTTGATAAATTTCTACTTCGTGCAATTATAAGAGTATGTGTCATGAGTACATTGTTATCTTGGTTGGAAAAAGGTTTTGAGAAATTTTCAGAATTACGTAAGTTTTTTGATTTTTTGATAAATTTCGATTTCGTACGATTATTCGAATATATGTCTTGTGTACATCATTTTCTAGGTTCGAATAAGTATTTGAGAAATTTTAACAATTTCGGACGTTTTTTTGATGTTTTGATAAATTTCTATTTCGTGCAATTATAAGAGTATGTGTCCTGAGTACATTGTTATCTTGGTTGGAAAAAGGTTTTGAGAAATTTTTAGAATTACGTAAGTTTTTTGATTTTTTGATAAATTTCGATTTCGTACGATTATTCGAATATATGTCTTGTGTACATCATTTTCTTGGTTCGAATAAGTATTTGAGAAATTTTAACAATTTCGGACGTTTTTTTAATATTTTGATAAATTTCTATTTCGTGCAATTATAAGAGTATGTGTCTTGAGTACATAATTTTCTTGGTTGGAAGAAGGTTTTGAGAAATTTTCAGAATTACGTAAGTTTTTTGATTTTTTGATAAATTCCGATTTCGTGCGAATATTCGAGTATATGTCTAGAGTACATCATTTTCTTGGTTCGAATAAGTATTTGAGAAATTTTAACAATTTTGGACGTTTTTTTGATTTTTTGATAAATTTCTACTTCGTGCAATTGTAAGAGTATGTGTCTTGAGTACATTGTTATCTTGGTTGGAAGAAAGTTTTGAGAAATTTTCAGAATTACGTAAGTTTTTTGATTTTTTCATAAATTCCGATTTCGTACGATTATTCGAATATATGTCTTGTGTACATCATTTTCTTGTTTCGAATAAGTATTTGAGAAATTTTAACAATTTCGGACATTTTTTTGATTTTTTATAAATTTCTTTTTCGTGCAATTATAAGAGTATGTGTCTTGAGTAAATAATTTTCTTGGTTGGAAGAAGGTTTTGAGAAATGTTCAGAAATTACGTAAGTTTTTTTATTTTTAGATAAATTCCTGTTTCGTTCGAATATTCGAGTACATGTCTAGAGTACATCATTTTCTTGGTTCGAATAAGTATTTGAGAAATTTTAAAAATTTCGGACGTTTTTTGATTTTTTGATAAATTTCTATTTCGTGCAATTATAAGAGTATGTGTCTTGAGTACATTGTTATCTTGGTTGGAAGAAAGTTTTGAGAAATTTTCAGAATTACGTAAGTTTTTTGATTTTTTGATAAATTCCGATTTCGTGCGAATATTTGAGTATATGTCTAGAGTACATCATTTTCTTGGTTCGAATAAGTATTTGAGAAATTTTAACAATTTCGGACGTTTTTTTTGATTTTTTGATAAATTTCTATTTCGTGCAATTATAAGAGTATGTGTCTTGAGTATATAATTTTCTTGGTTGAAAGAAGGTTTTGAGAAATTTTCCGAAAATACGTAAGTTTTTTGATTTTTTGATAAATTTTGATTTCGTGCGAATATTCGAGTATATGTCTTGCGTATATCATTTTCTAGGTTCGAATAAGTATTTGAGAAATTTTAACAATTTCGGACCTTTTTTTGATTTTTTATAAATTTCTTTTTCGTGCAATTATAAGAGTATGTGTCTTGAGTACATAATTTTCTTGGTTGGAAGAAGGTTTTGAGAAATTTTCAGAATTACGTAAGTTTTTTAATTTTTTGATAAATTCCGATTTCGTGCGAAAATTCGAGTATATGTCTAGAGTACAACATTTTCTTGCTACGAATAAGTATTTGAGAAATTTTAACAATTTCGGACGTTTTTTTTCATTTTTTGATAAATTTCTATTTCGTGCAATTATAAGAGTATGTGTCTTGAGTACATTGTTATCTTGGTTGGAAGAAGGTTTTGAGAAATTTTCAGAATTACGTAGGTTTTTTTATTTTTAGATAAATTCCTGTTTCGTTCGAATATTCGAGTACATGTTTAGAGTACATCATTTTCTTGGTTCGAATAAGTATTTGAGAAATTTTAACAATTTCGGACGTTTTTTTGATGTTTTGATAAATTTCTATTTCGTGCAATTACAAGAGTATGTGTCTTGAGTAAATAATTTTCTTGGTTGAAAGAAGGTTTTGAGAAATTTTCAGAAATACGTAAGTTTTTTGATTTTTTGATAAATTTTGATTTCGTGCGAATATTCGAGTATATGTCTTGAGTATATCATTTTCTAGGATCGAATAAGTATTTGAGAAATTTTAACAATTTCGGACCTTTTTTTGATTATTGGATAAATTTCTATTTCGTGCAATTATAAGAGTATGTGTCTTGAGTACATAATTTTCTTGGTTGGAAGAAGGTTTTGAGAAATTTTCAGAATTACGTAAGTTTTTTAATTTTTTGATAAATTCCGATTTCGTGCGAAAATTCAATTATATGTCTAGAGTACATCATTTTCTTGGTTCGAATAAGTATTTGAGAAATTTTAACAATTTCGGACGTTTTTTTGATTTTTTATAAATTTTTTTTTCGTGCAATTATAAGAGTTTGTGTCTTGAGTACATTGTTATCTTGGTTGGAAGAAAGTTTTGACAAATTTTCAGAATTACGGAAGTTTTTTGATTTTTTGATAAATTTCGATTTCGTGAGAATATTCGAGTATATGTGTCTAGAGTACATCATTTTCTTGGTTCGAATAAGTATTTGAGAAATTTTAACAATTTAGGAAGTTTTTTTGATGTTTTGATAAATTTCTATTTTGTGCAATTACAATAGTATGTGTCTTGAGTACATTGTTATCTTGGTTGGAAGAAAGTTTTGAGAAATTTTCAGAATTACGGAAGTTTTTTGATTTTTTGATAAATTTTGATTTCGTGCGAAAATTCGAGTATATGTCTAGAGTACATCATTTTCTTGGTTCGAATAAGTATTTGAGAAATTTTAACAATTTCTGACGTTTTTTTGATTTTTTGATAAATTTCTATTTCGTGCAATTATAAGAGTATGTGTCTTGAGTACATAATTTTCTTGGTTGAAAGAAGGTTTTGAGAAATTTTCCGAAAATACGTAAGTTTTTTGATTTTTTGATAAATTTTGATTTCGTGCGAATATTCGAGTATATGTCTTGCGTATATCATTTTCTAGGTTCGAATAAGTATTTGAGAAATTTTAACAATTTCGGACCTTTTTTTGATTTTTTATAAATTTCTTTTTCGTGCAATTATAAGAGTATGTGTCTTGAGTAAATAATTTTCTTGGTTGGAAGAAGGTTTTGAGAAATGTTCAGAAATTACGTAAGTTTTTCGATTTTTTGATAAATTTCGATTTCGTGTGAATATTTGAAAATATGTCTAGAGTACATCATTTTCTTGGTTCGAATAAGTATTTGAGAAATTTTAACAATTTCGGAAGTTTTTTTGATGTTTTGATAAATTTCTATTTCGTGCAATTATAAGAGTATGTGTCTTGAGTACATTGTTATCTTGGTTGGAAGAAGGTTTTGAGAAATTTTCAGAATTACGTAAGTTTTTTTATTTTTAGATAAATTCCTGTTTCGTTCGAATATTCGAGTACATGTTTAGAGTACATCATTTTCTTGGTTCGAATAAGTATTTGAGAAATTTTAACAATTTCGGACGTTTTTTTTATTTTGATAAATTTCTATTTCGTGTAATTATAAGAGTATGTGTCTTGAGTACATATTTTTCTTGGTTGGAAGAAGGTTTTGAGAAATTTTCAGAATTACGTAAGTTTTTTGATTTTTTGATAAATTCCGATTTCGTGCGAATATTCGAGTATATGTCTAGAGTACATCATTTTCTTGGTTCGAATAAGTATTTGAGAAATTTTAACAATTTCGGAAGTTTTTTTGATGTTTTGATAAATTTCTATTTCGTGCAATTACAAGAGTATGTGTCTTGAGTACATTGTTATCTTGGTTGGAAGAAAGTTTTGAGAAATTTTCAGAATTACGTAAGTTTTTTGATTTTTTGATAAATTCCGATTTCGTGCCAATATTGGAGTATATGTCTAGAGTACATCATTTTCTTGGTTCGAATAAGTATTTTGAGAAATTTTAACAATTTCGGACCTTTTTTTGATTTTTTATAAATTTCTTTTTCGTGCAATTATAAGAGTATGTGTCTTGAGTAAATAATTTTCTTGGTTGGAAGAAGGTTTTGAGAAATGTTCAGAAATTACGTAAGTTTTTCGATTTTTTGATAAATTTCGATTTCGTGTGAATATTTGAAAATATGTCTAGAGTACATCATTTTCTTGGTTCGAATAAGTATTTGAGAAATTTCAACAATTTCGGAAGTTTTTTTGATGTTTTGATAAATTTCTATTTCATGCAATTATAATAGTATGTGTCTTGAGTACATTGTTATCTTGGTTGGAAGAAGGTTTTGAGAAATTTTCAGAATTACGTAAGTTTTTTTATTTTTAGATAAATTGCTGTTTCGTTCGAATATTCGAGTACATGTTTAGAGTACATCATTTTCTTGGTTCGAATAAGTATTTGAGAAATTTTAACAATTTCGGACGTTTTTTTGATGTTTTGATAAATTTCTATTTCCTGCAATTACAAGAGTATGTGTCTTGAGTAAATAATTTTCTTGGTTGAAAGAAGGTTTTGAGAAATTTTCAGAAATACGTAAGTTTTTTGATTTTTTGATAAATTTTGATTTCGTGCGAATATTCGAGTTTATGTCTTGAGTATATCATTTTCTAGGATCGAATAAGTATTTGAGAAATTTTAACAATTTCGGACCTTTTTTTGATTATTGGATAAATTTCTATTTCGTGCAATTATAAGAGTATGTGTCTTGAGTACATAATTTTCTTGGTTGGAAGAAGGTTTTGAGAAATTTTCAGAATTACGTAAGTTTTTTCATTTTTTGATAAATTCCGATTTCGTGCGAAAATTCGAGTATATGTCTAGAGTACATCATTTTCTTGGTACGAATAAGTATTTGAGAAATTTTAACAATTTCGGACGTTTTTTTTGATTTTTTATAAATTTCTTTTTCGTGCAATTATAAGAGTTTGTGTCTTGAGTACATTGTTATCTTGGTTGGAAGAAAGTTTTGAGAAATTTTCAGAATTACGGAAGTTTTTTGATTTTTTGATAAATTTTGATTTCGTGCGAAAATTCGAGTATATGTCTAGAGTACATCATTTTCTTGGTTCGAATAAGTATTTGAGAAATTTTAACAATTTCGGACGTTTTTTTGATTTTTTGATAAATTTCTATTTCGTGCAATTATAAGAGTATGTGTCTTGAGTACATAATTTTCTTGGTTGAAAGAAGGTTTTGAGAAATTTTCCGAAAATACGTAAGTTTTTTGATTTTTTGATAAATTTTGATTTCGTGCGAATATTCGAGTATATGTCTTGCGTATATCATTTTCTAGGTTCGAATAAGTATTTGAGAAATTTTAACAATTTCGGACCTTTTTTTGATTTTTTATAAATTTCTTTTTCGTGCAATTATAAGAGTATGTGTCTTGAGTAAATAATTTTCTTGGTTGGAAGAAGGTTTTGAGAAATGTTCAGAAATTACGTAAGTTTTTCGATTTTTTGATAAATTTCGATTTCGTGTGAATATTTGAAAATATGTCGAGAGTACATCATTTTCTTGGTTCGGATAAGTATTTGAGAAATTTTAACAATTTCGGAAGTTTTTTTGATGTTTTGATAAATTTCTATTTCGTGCAATTATAAGAGTATGTGTCTTGAGTACATTGTTATCTTGGTTGGAAGAAGGTTTTGAGAAATTTTCAGACTTACGTAAGTTGTTTTATTTTTAGATAAATTCCTGTTTCGTTCGAATATTCGAGTACATGTTTAGAGTGCATCATTTTCTTGGTTCGAATAAGTATTTGAGAAATTTTAACAATTTCGGACGTTTTTTTGATGTTTTGATAAATTTCTATTTCGTGCAATTACAAGAGTATGTGTCTTGAGTAAATAATTTTCTTGGTTGAAAGAAGGTTTTGAGAAATTTTCAGAAATACGTAAGTTTTTTGATTTTTTGATAAATTCCGATTTCGTGCGAATATTCGAGTATATGTCTAGAGTACATCATTTTCTTGGTTCGAATAAGTATTTGAGAAATTTTAACAATTTCGGACGTTTTTTTGATTTTTTATAAATTTCTATTTCGTGCACTTATAAGAGTATGTGTCTTGAGTACATAATTTTCTTGGTTGGAAGAAGGTTTTGAGAAATTTTCAGAATTACGTAAGTTTTTTAATTTTTTGATAAATTCCGATTTCATGCGAAAATTCAATTATATGTCTAGAGTACATCATTTTCTTGGTTCGAATAAGTATTTGAGAAATTTTAACAATTTCGGACGTTTTTTTGATTTTTTATAAATTTCTTTTTCGTGCAATTATAAGAGTTTGTGTCTTGAGTACATTGTTATCTTGGTTGGAAGAAAGTTTTGACAAATTTTCAGAATTACGGAAGTTTTTTGATTTTTTGATAAATTTCGATTTCGTGCGAATATTCGAGTATATGTGTCTAGAGTACATCATTTTCTTGGTTCGAATAAGTATTTGAGAAATTTTAACAATTTAGGAAGTTTTTTTGATGTTTTTTTAGATGTTGATGGTGTATCGGTCTTAGGTTTGTCAAGACTAATTAGTCCTTTAAGAGAAAATTTTGAATTGTTGAAAAACTCAAACTTTTCCCACCATTTAATTAATATTTTTCTTCCTAAATAAGGAATACAACATGTAACAATTTCTTTTTTAGAAATTTCTCTGGTAGTAATGAAAGGTTCCCACCTAACGATCCATGGTACCTGATATATGGCAGTGAATATCAAAATAGGATAATTTGCAGAAATATTTCGTGCAGTAAATTGTTCATATGTAGTCCTGACTTTATCAGGAAGAATGAAAGGATGGAGTCCCCAATTGAGAAACCATTGTAAGAACCACTTTGGAAAATTAGTGATTTCAGGGGTGAGTTGAAATTGAATCCACCAACTAAATTTTCGCTGCCTGTTATCATAGCAGAATGCTCCTTCCCAGGCATGAATATAATCAAAGTATGTGAAACTGCATTTAGTTCCAGAAATTTCTTTGTTTCTATGCAAATCTCCTTCCCACATATTAGCGGTGATGATACGTTTAATAATGGCTTTAGAGTAAGCCCATTCACCTGCTTGCCTCTCTGTAGGGGCAAAAATGACTGAACCTGTATGAACAAGTATATCCTGATAGAACACAAAATCTTTAGGATATAAGGCTGGTGTGGTAAAATTCTTCATGTAAAATGATGCAACCTCATTAGGTTGAAGATTGAGATATTTATCTTCAACTGGTATAATCCATTGTGTTGAAATATGGATGTAAGGATAAATGAATTCTTTAGCCACAGTAGCTTCAATGGCTATTGCATAGGCATCTTCTCGTAATTGTTCCTCTTTAGGAACTTCCTTTTGTTTTTCTTTTTGTATCTCTCTTTTAGAGGTAGAAGCCACAGACTTATAAGTCTTGGGAAATGAGAACATTCCTTTTTGTTTATTCATGATGTTCCTGTAAAAATTCACGAGTTAAGAAATCTGGTAACGAATTACAAGATCCTTTAATAAACTCAATATCAAAATCAAAGACAGATAGAATTCCCTGCCATCGCGCAAATATTTGTTTTGATGCTAAATTTTTAACATCCTTTTCAATAACATCTTTTGCAGACTTGCAATCTATCCTCAAAAGAAATTTTTGATTTATTAAGTCTGCTTCAAATTTTTGAATGCAAAGTACAATAGCTAAAATTTCCTTTTTAATTGTAGAATAATTCGTTCTGGCTCCTCTCCAAGTACCAGAAGTAAAGCGAACTAAAGTTTCTGAATTATTGATCCTTTGCTTAAGGATTCCGCCATAACCTGCATCAGATGCATCAGTTTCAACAATTTTAAATGCATTAGGATCAGTAATGGCCAAACAAGGAATTTCCTTTACTTTAGCCTTAATTCGTTGGATTGCTAGAGTATGCTTTTCTGTCCAAGGTAGAGGATTTTTCCTTAATCTTTCAAATAATGGTTTGGTGTCTTTAGCAAGATCTTTATAGAATTCAGAGACATAATTTAGACTACCTAAAAATCTTTGTAATTGATTTTTATCAATAATTTTATCTGGAAATTTATCAGCAAATATTATTGCTCTATCTATAGGAAATATTGTGCCATGAACAATTTCATGTCCTAAGAATCTTATCTTTGTTTGAAAAAGTTTTATTTTTCTTTGTGACACTACAAGTCCTGCTTGAGTGACAACCTTAAGAAATATATTAAGATGTTTAAAGTGTTGTTCTATATCTGTAGAGAAAATTAGAACATCATCAATATAGACAATTATAAATGCTGAATAAGCATTAAAAATATCATTCATTATTTTTTGAAATTCTGATGGAGCATTCTTAAGCCCAAAAGGCATTACATTCCATTCGTAGTGTCCGAAAGGAACTGTAAATGCTGTTTTATACTTATCCTTTTCAGCAATTTGAATTTGCCAAAATCCTGATTTCATGTCAAATTTAGACATAATCTTAGCAGAATATAATCTACTTAAAAGATCTTTTTTATTTGGAATAGGATGTCTTATCCATTGTAAAACCTTATTTAAAGGTTTATAATTTATAACTAGTCTTGGAACTCCTCTTTCCAATTCTGCAGCATTTTCTACATAGAAAGCTGGACAGCTCCAAGGACTTTTAGATTCTCTTATTAATTTTTTCTTTAAGAGATCATCAATTTCTTTCTTACATATCTCGAGGTGTTTTGGCCCCATAGCTATAGGTCTAGCTTTTGTTGGAATCTGTTCTTCCTTGAATTCTTTAATATAAGGAAGTGTAATAATATGTTTATTCCTTTCCCAGAAGGCATTAGGAATTTCCGAGCATATTTCTTTTTCTATTTTTTCTTGAAGAATCTTTATTCTTCTTTGTATCTCCAGACTCTTTAGCCTTTCATCAATAACAGAATACTTAACCTCTTCTGATAAAGAGTTAAGAAATTTTTCTTTTCTTTTGATCTTCGTTTTGAGATTATTAACCTCATGAGATCTTGGTTTAGTAATAAAAGAGAATATTATCTCATGACCACTAATCTGACTTGTTATACCATTACTATCTATACTACTTATAGGATATAGCATATGAAGAAATGGATTTCCAAGAATAACATCGTGAGAAAGATTTTTAACCATTATAAATGGCATTTCAAGACAAATACCTTTATTACAAACAGCAGTATTTGATAATTTATAATTAACCAAAAGTTTTCTACCATCTGCAGCATTAAGTATTTCAGTTGTCTTTTCAAAGTATCTCGAGGGTATTAACCCTTCATTTATACAGTTTAAATCTGCACCAGAGTCTACCATAGCAATGGCAGATAAAGAATATTCCTTATGAATAATAATAAGGATTTTAATGTACCATTTATGAGTTATAACTCTATCTATCATATTTAGATATGTTAAATCTCCTAACTCATTAGTTTCTTCATTTTCTGGTTCATCATTATTTTTAGAGTTGGAACATTCTAAAAATGTAACTCTAGATTTTAAATCTTGTATTTCTTTTTTAAGAGTATTCATTTCTCTTTTTAAATCATTTGTAGAAACTTCGATTTTAGTTTCGTTTTGTCTTCCTCTTTTTAGGATATCATTCAGATTGTATTTCACTGGTTCTTTGATTTGATTCTCAGAATTATTAGTCTGAAATCTTTCATTTTTGTTTCGAATGTCTAGATAATTTTCAATTATCTTTCTTTTGACAATCGGATCATCAGTTTGATCTATTAGATCAAGAATCAAATTTTCTTCTTTATTAAGAACACAAAGACCATTTCTTTGACAAAGTGATTTGTAGTAATTACATTGTCCATCACAACTATCATCTTCTGATGTATGTTGAGAATTATCTTCTGACTGTGATTCAGAATCAGATATCATTATTCTCATTAAAGAATTCTTTAATTCTTCATCTATTGATAATTCATTTATTTTTTGTTTCATTGTACACTTATTAGCGTAATGTCCTGGCTTATGGCATTTCCAACAATAAATCTCTTTAGATTTATCTTTTCTGTTTCGAGGAATAAATCTTTTCGTATATTTTTCCTTTTTAGGAAAATAATTAGATTTCTCTCTATTTTCCCTGTTTTCTCTATTCTTCCATTTTTTATATTTATAATATCTTGGTTTAGACTTTTTTAGTCTATGTTTTTCTTTTAAAGGAGTGAAACCAATTTGTTCACAAAAATCTCCTAGATCCCTTCTTCCTGAAGATTTTTCCCTTTTAATCTGTTTATGAAGTCTTAATTCATTACAAAGAGAGATTCCTTCTCTTATGACTTCTGAGGCAAGATCTCCATAAGTATAATATTCCCAAGGAATATTATTTCCCATGTTATCTCCTTTTAATCTGTGTTTTATTCTTTCGGAGAATAGGTAAGGTAATCCGGATAAGAACTTTTCTTTCCAGAAGTTAAGATTGCAATCTTCTCTTGTAAAGATTTTAGAGAAGAAAACATCTTTATACCATCTAAAATGTGACAAAGTTGGACATTTCAAACGGATTAATTGTTCTTGATTATTTTCAAGTTGAAGAGTTGTTTTTCCTAAGAAGTGTTTTGCAATAGTGTAGATAAGAGTATCTACTCCGTTAGCAAATTGCACAGGAACATTATTATTGAGTTCTGTTTTAACAGAATTGATAATTTGTGCTCTAGCCTCTTCAGAGAGACCAAAGTCCCACCAACCTTTTAGTTGGCCAGTAAAACCAGCAGTTATAGTTAAGGCTATTTCTCTATCAACTGTTCCCTTGATCCTAGCTGCTGTGGCAAACATAGCCATATATTGTAATATGGTTCTAACTTGGTACTCAGCCATACCATCTATGTTCCATTCACAAATGTTAGATCCGCTGAACTGAGCATAATCATAAGAAGTTTTTTCTTCTAATTGAACGTCCACTGGTGTTGGTCGTGGATAATAATATGGAACATTCCTTTTTAAAGGAAGTTCTTGTTTGAAAGAAGTAATCTTATTTACTTGATTATTTTGTTGATTTTCAACCTCTTGTTCTTTTAAGAACATTTCTTCTAAGTCACTAATGTTTCCATCAAGATTTTTATCTTCAGATGAGGAACTGTTATCTTCATTAGTGCTTTCAGTATCTGTCTCAATTTTTAAAGGAGCAGTAGATTTTTCACTAATGCCAATCTTTTGTAATCTTTTGACTAGTTCTTCCATTATGTCGGAACTAGTTCCTGTTTTAAGATCAGGCTTTTCATTCCTAGTTTTAAAGAGAATTTTATCCTCTGTAAAACTTTCTTCAATAATCTCTTTATTAGAGATTTTCTGTTCAACCCTAGTCAGCTGTTTCCCAATTGTTCTTAGGGCTAAATTGGTAAAATTGTTTTGTTCAGCAATGACTTCTACATTAGAAGTCTTTTTATATGGCGAAGCCATAACTTCTTCATCCCTAATCTTGATTGTTAGATTTTGTTCAGGAGGATGTATACTTCTTATCACCGTTCCATTTTTAGACATAAAATCATGGTAGATAGATTCTACAGGTGACAATTCAGTTTCAAAGTTAGGAAAATTTTTCCTTTGAAGTTTATAGATTCTTTCAATAAAATAAAAGAAGTCTACCTCTTCCCCGGCGTTTTGTAAAAAATATTTATATTTTTTAAACCACATTAATTGTTCCTTTTCTTCTTTTGAGAAAAACCATTTTCGCTTTTGATAGTTATCTAAAGAATAAAATGATTCTTTAATTTCTCCGTCAAAAGGAAAATCTAAATCTTGGGTTAAAGCGCTTATATTATAAACACTTGGATCGGGATCATAACCCATATCGGAAGCTGTTGGTGAGTCAGGATTAATTGTTGAAGGGACATGAACTTTATATGTTGGTTGACTAACTCCTTCATCATTAATCTTAAGACCTATAATTTTAGGTTCTGACTCAGAATTTCTTTGATTAGAAATACTTCCTAAGCTTAAGTGACTGGAAGAACTTATACTTAAGCGAGTGACTCTATCTTTTGAGAATCTGATTTCCACATCTCCGTCTGGGTATTCTAGAATTTCTTCTAAAACCGAATTTTCGTTTTTCTTTGGTTCCGAAGCTTTTTCTAAAACCCATGTCTCAGGTAACTTAACCTGATTCCAAGAGATTGTTTTAGGAATAACCATATTGCTTTTAGCAATATTTGTTAAGAATAACGTTGTTTCTCCCTTAGGCAAATTAGGAAGGTTCCTAATTCTTGGGACAGTTGTGTTCATAACTTTATAATGAATTCTGTAAATTAGAATTACATTTGTAGCACCTTGCATCATATCAAATCCTTCAGATTTAATATCCAAAGTTAAAGCATGCATAATTGTAGGGTCATTTAATGACAAAGTAAAATTTGGATAGCACGAAAAGTGAATCGGACCATCACAAAGACTAGATTCAATTATTCCTAATAAGGAATCATGAAACTTATTGTGCCTTTTATCTCTAACACTTAAGAGAATTGAAGTGTTAAGACCTAATCTTGTTGCAGGTTTTAAAGCAACTTGAACCATTCCTAAGTGAAGGAATTTATAATTTTCAAGGTGTTGATTTAACAACCTTTCATTTAAAAGATTGAAGCTACTAAATCCTTCAGATAAAGGAATAGCATCTTCGACAGTTTTAATAACATAATCACAATTAAAATTAAAACTACCTTTAGATCTATATATACTAGACGAAGAAGACGAAGGTAAAGACCAGTTATCTAAATTTTTTTGAAAATTTTCATTTATAATAATTTCCTTATTACTTCTAGTATTAAAGCTACTACCAGCTTCTTCACTAAAAGACCTTCTTGACATAGATCTTGAAAATCTTTCCATATTATCTTAATCCTGTTTTCCACTGATTCAATGTTTATAAATCCGGGATCACCACCGGGACCACCAAACGCCAGTTATTCGGCTACAGGCTGACCATCGGATTTCCATGGTTAACCAACGCAAGTATAAACATCTAGGCAGTATGAACTTTCACAAGACTTTACAGAAAAATAACTTGAACTTAATCGAAAAGAAACTTACAGTAAATCGCTAGTAACCTGGCTCTGATACCAAAGGGCGGAAGCACACCGAATTCACGAAGGAATTCTCAAGCAAGAAGAAAACACACAAAATATATTATTATAACAAACGAAATATATTACAAACTTATTACAATAGTAAACACACATACAAACTATGAACTTAGAATTAGTTCATGACAGAAGAAAGACTTGAATATTATCAAGATCATACAGAGAGAATTTTATACTGAGTTATTTAACTTGTATATTTGCTTGTGTTTTTCTTCGTCTTCAATGCCTTCCTTATATAGAGGCAGATGAGTCTTCTAGGTCTTCTAGTGGTGGATGAGTCATAATCCATTAGGTGGAGTGGTCCAAGATTCCTTCGTAGTGGGTGGTAGTGGATGCTCCATTATGGTAGTGGTTGAGTGGTCACTGTTGGTAGCTGCCTTCTTTATGTCAGAAGTTTGTTGAAAGATGCTCCATTATCTTCCTTTTATTATTGCACGTCATTGTCATCCTTTAAGATGCTTGATTCCACTATCTTTTGTCCTTATAGTGGTGGTCCTTCCCCCAATTTTAAAATTCATATGGGTCTTGTCCATCTGGCATTGAGGCATCAGTCCGGGTAGGGCTAGCTGGTGAAGATTGCGTTGTAGCATCTGAATCGTCAAAGTCGTTGATGAGGGCCTGTAATTGTTTCTTGATATCCTTTTTAGGTGTAGTGGAGAGCAGATCCTTTAAAAGATCAGAAACATCTTTGGTTTTAGATGTTGATGGTGTATCGGTCTTAGGTTTGTCAAGACTAATTAGTCCTTTAAGAGAAAATTTTGAATTGTTGAAAAACTCAAACTTTTCCCACCATTTAATTAATATTTTTCTTCCTAAATAAGGAATACAACATGTAACAATTTCTTTTTTAGAAATTTCTCTGGTAGTAATGAAAGGTTCCCACCTAACGATCCATGGTACCTGATATATGGCAGTGAATATCAAAATAGGATAATTTGCAGAAATATTTCGTGCAGTAAATTGTTCATATGTAGTCCTGACTTTATCAGGAAGAATGAAAGGATGGAGTCCCCAATTGAGAAACCATTGTAAGAACCACTTTGGAAAATTAGTGATTTCAGGGGTGAGTTGAAATTGAATCCACCAACTAAATTTTCGCTGCCTGTTATCATAGCAGAATGCTCCTTCCCAGGCATGAATATAATCAAAGTATGTGAAACTGCATTTAGTTCCAGAAATTTCTTTGTTTCTATGCAAATCTCCTTCCCACATATTAGCGGTGATGATACGTTTAATAATGGCTTTAGAGTAAGCCCATTCACCTGCTTGCCTCTCTGTAGGGGCAAAAATGACTGAACCTGTATGAACAAGTATATCCTGATAGAACACAAAATCTTTAGGATATAAGGCTGGTGTGGTAAAATTCTTCATGTAAAATGATGCAACCTCATTAGGTTGAAGATTGAGATATTTCTCTTCAACTGGTATAATCCATTGTGTTGAAATATGGATGTAAGGATAAATGAATTCTTTAGCCACAGTAGCTTCAATGGCTATTGCATATGCATCTTCTCGTAATTGTTCCTCTTTAGGAACTTCCTTTTGTTTTTCTTTTTGTATCTCTCTTTTAGAGGTAGAAGCCACAGACTTATAAGTCTTGGGAAATGAGAACATTCCTTTTTGTTTATTCATGATGTTCCTGTAAAAATTCACGAGTTAAGAAATCTGGTAACGAATTACAAGATCCTTTAATAAACTCAATATCAAAATCAAAGACAGATAGAATTCCCTGCCATCGCGCAAATATTTGTTTTGATGCTAAATTTTTAACATCCTTTTCAATAACATCTTTTGCAGACTTGCAATCTATCCTCAAAAGAAATTTTTGATTTATTAAGTCTGCTTCAAATTTTTGAATGCAAAGTACAATAGCTAAAATTTCCTTTTTAATTGTAGAATAATTCGTTCTGGCTCCTCTCCAAGTACCAGAAGTAAAGCGAACTAAAGTTTCTGAATTATTGATCCTTTGCTTAAGGATTCCGCCATAACCTGCATCAGATGCATCAGTTTCAACAATTTTAAATGCATTAGGATCAGTAATGGCCAAACAAGGAATTTCCTTTACTTTAGCCTTAATTCGTTGGATTGCTAGAGTATGCTTTTCTGTCCAAGGTAGAGGATTTTTCCTTAATCTTTCAAATAATGGTTTGGTGTCTTTAGCAAGATCTTTATAGAATTCAGAGACATAATTTAGACTACCTAAAAATCTTTGTAATTGATTTTTATCAATAATTTTATCTGGAAATTTATCAGCAAATATTATTGCTCTATCTATAGGAAATATTGTGCCATGAACAATTTCATGTCCTAAGAATCTTATCTTTGTTTGAAAAAGTTTTATTTTTCTTTGTGACACTACAAGTCCTGCTTGAGTGACAACCTTAAGAAATATATTAAGATGTTTAAAGTGTTGTTCTATATCTGTAGAGAAAATTAGAACATCATCAATATAGACAATTATAAATGCTGAATAAGCATTAAAAATATCATTCATTATTTTTTGAAATTCTGATGGAGCATTCTTAAGCCCAAAAGGCATTACATTCCATTCGTAGTGTCCGAAAGGAACTGTAAATGCTGTTTTATACTTATCCTTTTCAGCAATTTGAATTTGCCAAAATCCTGATTTCATGTCAAATTTAGACATAATCTTAGCAGAATATAATCTACTTAAAAGATCTTTTTTATTTGGAATAGGATGTCTTATCCATTGTAAAACCTTATTTAAAGGTTTATAATTTATAACTAGTCTTGGAACTCCTCTTTCCAATTCTGCAGCATTTTCTACATAGAAAGCTGGACAGCTCCAAGGACTTTTAGATTCTCTTATTAATTTTTTCTTTAAGAGATCATCAATTTCTTTCTTACATATCTCGAGGTGTTTTGGCCCCATAGCTATAGGTCTAGCTTTTGTTGGAATCTGTTCTTCCTTGAATTCTTTAATATAAGGAAGTGTAATAATATGTTTATTCCTTTCCCAGAAGGCATTAGGAATTTCCGAGCATATTTCTTTTTCTATTTTTTCTTGAAGAATCTTTATTCTTCTTTGTATCTCCAGACTCTTTAGCCTTTCATCAATAACAGAATACTTAACCTCTTCTGATAAAGAGTTAAGAAATTTTTCTTTTCTTTTGATCTTCGTTTTGAGATTATTAACCTCATGAGATCTTGGTTTAGTAATAAAAGAGAATATTATCTCATGACCACTAATCTGACTTGTTATACCATTACTATCTATACTACTTATAGGATATAGCATATGAAGAAATGGATTTCCAAGAATAACATCGTGAGAAAGATTTTTAACCATTATAAATGGCATTTCAAGACAAATACCTTTATTACAAACAGCAGTATTTGATAATTTATAATTAACCAAAAGTTTTCTACCATCTGCAGCATTAAGTATTTCAGTTGTCTTTTCAAAGTATCTCGAGGGTATTAACCCTTCATTTATACAGTTTAAATCTGCAGCAATTTTAAGAGTATGTGTCTTGAGTACATAATTTTCTTGGTTGGAAGAAGGTTTTGAGAAATTTTCAGAATTACGTAAGTTTTTTGATTTTTTGATAAATTTCGATTTCGTAAGAATATTCGAGTATATGTCTTGAGTGTATCATTTTCTAGGTTCAAAGAAGTATTTGAGAAATTTTAACAATTTCGGACGTTTTTTTGTTTTTTGGATAAATTTCTATTTCGTGCAATTATAAGAGTATGTGTTTTGAGTACATAATTTTCTTGGTTGGAAGAAGGTTTCAGACGTGTTTTTGATTTTTGGATAAATTTCTATTTCGTGCAATTATAAGAGTATGTGTTTAAAGTACATAATTTTCTTGGTTGGAAGAAGGTTTTGAGAAATTTTAAGAATTACGTAAGTTTTTTGATTTTTTGATAAATTTCGATTTCGTGCGAATATTCGAGTATATGTCTAGAGTACATCCTTTTCTTGGTTCGAATAAGTATTTGAGAAATTTTAACAATTTCTGAAGTTTTTTGATTTTTTGATAAATTACTATTTCGTGCAATTATAAGAGTATGTGTCTTGAGTACATAATTTTCATGGTTGGAAGAAGGTTTTGAGAAATTTTCAGAATTACGTAAGTTTTTTGATTTTTTGATAAATTTCGATTTCGTGCGAATATTCGAGTATATGTCTTGAGTATATCATTTTCTAGGTTCAAAGAAGTATTTGAGAAATTTTAACAATTTCGGACGTTTTTTTGATTTTTGGATAAATTTCTATTTCTGGCTCTGATACCACAAAGGGCGGAAGCACACCGAATTCACGAAGGAATTCTCAAGCAAGAAGAAAACACACAAAATATATTATTATAACAAACGAAATATATTACAAACTTATTACAATAGTAAACACGCATACACACTATGAACTTAAAATTAGTTCATGACAGAAAGACTTGAATATTATCAAGAGCATACAGAGAAATTTTATACTGAGTTATTTAACTTGTATATTTGCTTGTTTTTCTTCGTCTTCAATGCCTTCCTTATATAGAGGCAGAGGAGTCTTCTAGGTCTTCTAGTGGTGGATGAGTCATAATCCATTAGGTGGAGTGGTCCAAGATTCCTTCGTAGTGGGTGGTAGTGGATGCTCCATTATGGTAGTGGTTGAGTGGTCACTGTTGGTAGATGCCTTCTTTATGTCAGAAGTTTGTTGAAAGATGCTCCATTATCTTCCTTTTATTATTGCACGTCATTGTCATCCTTTAAGATGCTTGATTCCACTATCTTTTGTCCTTATAGTGGGTCATCCTTTAAGATGCTTGATTCCACTATCTTTTGTCCTTATAGTGGTGGTCCTTCCCTCAATTTTAAAATTTATATAGATCATGTCATGGGTCCTGTTGGTTGTCCAAATTGTGGAGTCCTTCATTATCAAGTGGGTCCAGTTGATTCTCCATGTTAGGGATTCCTGCCTCATCTATTTGTTGCCAGTATCCGTCATCTTCACCAGCAGGCCATGTGTAGAAGTATTGCTCATTTTGGAACTCTTCAGTACAATACAGACTCATGGGAAGTGTTTCAGCGATTATGCGCCGAGCTAACTCAGTTTGAGAACCTGGATTGTAGTAACCTCCAGTAGCATAAACCAGAGTAAATGGAGAATTTTTAATAATATGAAACTCAGCATTAAACCTAATTCTTTCTTGACAAATTTTTATAGTCTTAGCTCTGTGTTTAGCCATTAGTTGAACTGGGAACTCATGAGTCCTCATTTTTCGGTATTCAAATTGTTCCAAGTAAGGAAAGTCATAAGGTTCCTGGCCTGGTACATATGGTGCTCCACAATATATTGTGAAAATTGTATATCCCGGAAGATATAATGGTAAGAGGTTCTTGTTCAGCTCTTCATAATCCCATTCTGGAGAAATGGTGTCAACCATGATACAATAATTGGGATACTCGCGATCCTTTTTTATTTCATCCATTGCTTCCTGTAATATTTTAGGAGCTGCTCCAAACTTTGTGAATCGATGACACTGGATATAGCCTATAAGGCCATAATCAAGTAATTTCCTGATTTCATTGGTAAATTCAAAGAGTTGGGTGATTCCAATTCGGATATGATTTTCATCATAGCTTTTGTATAATGACCAACTTGGACAAACAGGACTTTTCCCGTTCATAAAGTATACAAGGAGATTCTTGTATTCATCTGGATTTGTTTTAACCTTTTCTTGAATGATGGAGTTTACCTCATTAGGTAAATCTGCTGTGCATTTTAGCATTAAATTTCGTCTTTCTTCAAGCGAAAATAGTGGCCGATGTGTCTCGGTTTTAGAGACCTTTGCAATATTCTCATGCTCAAAGTAATCTGCCAGATTGTGAAGAAAATCTTTCATCTCATGTGTATTGTTACTTTTATGAGCATTCCATAGTGAGTCGATCATATTCCTCTGATATTGAGTTATAGCTTTAGGAGAAGGAAATGAGGACCATTTATCTTTAGAGGATGATGATTCGTTGATTGGTTTTTTCCCTTTGGGGGAATTTCTTCTAATTGGCATTTTTCTTGTAGAGGTTTCCTGCATAAACCACCAAACTGGGTTGTACATTAAATAAGAGGATAAATGTACTTTTTTAATATTTGAAATTTTTAAGCAAGCTGTTATTATGCTTCTTTTGGCTGTAAATAATTTTTTATGCGCCAAATAACTTTGTTTTGTTATATCAAATATTCTATAAGAATAATTATATATGTTTTTATATAATTTTGAAACATATTGTATGTCTCCCGAAAATACTTGTAATTGATTTTTATCAATAATTTTATCCGGAAATTTATCAGCAAATATTATTGCTTTATCTATAGGAAATATCGTGCCATGAACAATTTCATGTCCTAAGAATCTTATCTTTGTTCGAAAAAGTTTTATTTTTCTTTGTGACACTACAAGTCCTGCTTGAGTGACAACTTTAAGAAATATATTAAGATGTTTAAAGTGTTGTTCTATATCTGTAGAGAAAATTAGAACATCATCAATATAGACAATTATAAATGCTGAATAAGCATTAAAAATATCATTCATTATTTTTTGAAATTCTGATGGAGCATTCTTAAGCCCAAAAGGCATTACATTCCATTCGTAGTGTCCGAAAGGAACTGTAAATGCTGTTTTATACTTATCCTTTTCAGCAATTTGAATTTGCCAAAATCCTGATTCCATGTCAAATTTAGACATAATCTTAGCAGAATATAATCTACTTAAAAGATCTTTTTTATTTGGAATAGGATGTCTTATCCATTGTAAAACCTTATTTAAAGGTTTATAATTTATAACTAGTCTTGGAACTCCTCTTTCCAATTCTGCAGCATTTTCTACATAGAAAGCTGGACAGCTCCAAGGACTTTTAGATTCTCTTATTAATTTTTTCTTTAAGAGATCATCAATTTCTTTCTTACATATCTCGAGGTGTTTTGGCCCCATAGCTATAGGTCTAGCTTTTGTTGGAATCTGTTCTTCCTTGAATTCTTTAATATAAGGAAGTGTAATAATATGTTTATTCCTTTCCCAGAAGGCATTAGGAATTTCCGAGCATATTTCTTTTTCTATTTTTTCTTGAAGAATCTTTATTCTTCTTTGTATCTCCAGACTCTTTAGCCTTTCATCAATAACAGAATACTTAACCTCTTCTGATAAAGAGTTAAGAAATTTTTCTTTTCTTTTGATCTTCGTTTTGAGATTATTAACCTCATGAGATCTTGGTTTAGTAATAAAAGAGAATATTATCTCATGACCACTAATCTGACTTGTTATACCATTACTATCTATACTACTTATAGGATATAGCATATGAAGAAATGGATTTCCAAGAATAACATCGTGAGAAAGATTTTTAACCATTATAAATGGCATTTCAAGACAAATACCTTTATTACAAACAGCAGTATTTGATAATTTATAATTAACCAAAAGTTTTCTACCATCTGCAGCATTAAGTATTTCAGTTGTCTTTTCAAAGTATCTCGAGGGTATTAACCCTTCATTTATACAGTTTAAATCTGCACCAGAATCTACCATAACAATGGCAGATAAAGAATATTCCTTATGAACAATAATAAGGATTTTAATGTACCATTTATGAGTTATAACTCTATCTATCATATTTAGATATGTTAAATCTCCTAACTCCTTAGTTTCTCCTTCTTCTGGTTCATCATTATTTTTAGAGTCGGAACATTCTAAAAATGTAACTCTAGATTTTAAATCTTGTATTTCTTTTTTAAGAATATTCATTTCTCTTTTTAAATCATTTGTAGAAACTTCAATTTTAGTTTCGTTTTGTCTTCCTCTTTTTAGGATATCATTCAGATTATATTTCACTGGTTCTTTGATTTGACTGTCAGAATTATTATTCTGAAATCTTTCATTTTTGTTTCGAATGTCTAGATAATTTTCAATTATCTTTCTTTTGACAATCGGATCATCAGTTTGATCTATTAGATCAAGAATCAAATTTTCTTCTTTATTAAGAACACAAAGACCATTTCTTTGACAAAGTGATTTGTAGTAATTACATTGTCCATCACAACTATCATCTTCTGATGTATGTTGAGAATTATCTTCTGACTGTGATTCAGAATCAGATATCATTATCCTCATTAAAGAATTCTTTAATTCTTCATCTATTGATAATTCATTTATTTTTTGTTTCGTTGTACACTTATTAGCGTAATGTCCTGGCTTATGGCATTTCCAGCAATAAATCTCTTTAGATTTATCTTTTCTGTTTCGAGGAATAAATCTTTTCGTATATTTTTCCTTTTTAGGAAAATAATTAGATTTCTCTCTATTTTCCCTGTTTTCTCTATTCTTCCATTTTTTATATTTATAATATCTTGGTTTAGACTTTTTTAGTCTATGTTTTTCTTTTAAAGGAGTGAAACCAATTTGTTCACAAAAATCTCCTAGATCCCTTCTTCCTGAAGATTTTTCCCTTTTAATCTGTTTATGAAGTCTTAATTCATTACAAAGAGAGATTCCTTCTCTTATGACTTCTGAGGCAAGATCTCCATAAGTATAATATTCCCAAGGAATATTATTTCCCATGTTATCTCCTTTTAATCTGTGTTTTATTCTTTCGGAGAATAGGTAAGGTAATCCGGATAAGAACTTTTCTTTCCAGAAGTTAAGATTGCAATCTTCTCTTGTAAAGATTTTAGAGAAGAAAACATCTTTATACCATCTAAAATGTGACAAAGTTGGACATTTCAAACGGATTAATTGTTCTTGATTATTTTCAAGTTGAAGAGTTGTTTTTCCTAAGAAGTGTTTTGCAATAGTGTAGATAAGAGTATCTACTCCGTTAGCAAATTGCACAGGAACATTATTATTGAGTTCTGTTTTAACAGAATTGATAATTTGTGCTCTAGCCTCTTCAGAGAGACCAAAGTCCCACCAACCTTTTAGTTGGCCAGTAAAACCAGCAGTTATGGTTAAGGCTATTTCTCTATCAACTGTTCCCTTGATCCTAGCTGCTGTGGCAAACATAGCCATATATTGTAATATGGTTCTAACTTGGTACTCAGCCATACCATCTATGTTCCATTCACAAATGTTAGATCCGCTGAACTGAGCATAATCATAAGAAGTTTTTTCTTCTAATTGAACGTCCACTGGTGTTGGTCGTGGATAATAATATGGAACATTCCTTTTTAAAGGAAGTTCTTGTTTGAAAGAAGTAATCTTATTTACTTGATTATTTTGTTGATTTTCAACCTCTTGTTCTTTTAAGAACATTTCTTCTAAGTCACTAATGTTTCCATCAAGATTTTTATCTTCAGATGAGGAACTGTTATCTTCATTAGTGCTTTCAGTATCTGTCTCAATTTTTAAAGGAGCAGTAGATTTTTCACTAATGCCAATCTTTTGTAATCTTTTGACTAGTTCTTCCATTATGTCGGAACTAGTTCCTGTTTTAAGATCAGGCTTTTCATTCCTAGTTTTAAAGAGAATTTTATCCTCTGTAAAACTTTCTTCAATAATCTCTTTATTAGAGATTTTCTGTTCAACCCTAGTCAGCTGTTTCCCAATTGTTCTTAGGGCTAAATTGGTAAAATTGTTTTGTTCAGCAATGACTTCTACATTAGAAGTCTTTTTATATGGCGAAGCCATAACTTCTTCATCCCTAATCTTGATTGTTAGATTTTGTTCAGGAGGATGTATACTTCTTATCACCGTTCCATTTTTAGACATAAAATCATGGTAGATAGATTCTACAGGTGACAATTCAGTTTCAAAGTTAGGAAAATTTTTCCTTTGAAGTTTATAGATTCTTTCAATAAAATAAAAGAAGTCTACCTCTTCCCCGGCGTTTTGTAAAAAATATTTATATTTTTTAAACCACATTAATTGTTCCTTTTCTTCTTTTGAGAAAAACCATTTTCGCTTTTGATAGTTATCTAAAGAATAAAATGATTCTTTAATTTCTCCGTCAAAAGGAAAATCTAAATCTTGGGTTAAAGCGCTTATATTATAAACACTTGGATCGGGATCATAACCCATATCGGAAGCTGTTGGTGAGTCAGGATTAATTGTTGAAGGGACATGAACTTTATATGTTGGTTGACTAACTCCTTCATCATTAATCTTAAGACCTATAATTTTAGGTTCTGACTCAGAATTTCTTTGATTAGAAATACTTCCTAAGCTTAAGTGACTGGAAGAACTTATACTTAAGCGAGTGACTCTATCTTTTGAGAATCTGATTTCCACATCTCCGTCTGGGTATTCTAGAATTTCTTCTAAAACCGAATTTTCGTTTTTCTTTGGTTCCGAAGCTTTTTCTAAAACCCATGTCTCAGGTAACTTAACCTGATTCCAAGAGATTGTTTTAGGAATAACCATATTGCTTTTAGCAATATTTGTTAAGAATAACGTTGTTTCTCCCTTAGGCAAATTAGGAAGGTTCCTAATTCTTGGGACAGTTGTGTTCATAACTTTATAATGAATTCTGTAAATTAGAATTACATTTGTAGCACCTTGCATCATATCAAATCCTTCAGATTTAATATCCAAAGTTAAAGCATGCATAATTGTAGGGTCATTTAATGACAAAGTAAAATTTGGATAGCACGAAAAGTGAATCGGACCATCACAAAGACTAGATTCAATTATTCCTAATAAGGAATCATGAAACTTATTGTGCCTTTTATCTCTAACACTTAAGAGAATTGAAGTGTTAAGACCTAATCTTGTTGCAGGTTTTAAAGCAACTTGAACCATTCCTAAGTGAAGGAATTTATAATTTTCAAGGTGTTGATTTAACAACCTTTCATTTAAAAGATTGAAGCTACTAAATCCTTCAGATAAAGGAATAGCATCTTCGACAGTTTTAATAACATAATCACAATTAAAATTAAAACTACCTTTAGATTTATATATACTAGACGAAGAGGACGAAGGTAAAGACCAGTTATCTAAATTTTTTTGAAAATTTTCATTTATAATAATTTCCTTATTACTTCTAGTATTAAAGCTACTACCAGCTTCTTCACTAAAAGACCTTCTTGACATAGATCTTGAAAATCTTTCCATATTATCTTAATCCTGTTTTCCACTGATTCAATGTTTATAAATCCGGGATCACCACCGGGACCACCAAACGCCAGTTATTCGGCTACAGGCTGACCATCGGATTTCCATGGTTAACCAACGCAAGTATAAACATCTAGGCAGTATGAACTTTCACAAGATTTTACAGAAAAATAACTTGAACTAAATCGAAAAGAAACTTACAGTAAATCGCTAGAACCTGGCTCTGATACCAAAGGGCGGAAGCACACCGAATACACGAAGGAATTTTTTTTTTTTTTTTTTTCACCAAAATATATTCGAGTATATGTGTCTAGAGTACATCATTTTCTTGGTTCGAATAAGTATTTGAGAAATTTTAACAATTTAGGAAGTTTTTTTGATGTTTTGATAAATTTCTATTTTGTGCAATTACAATAGTATGTGTCTTGAGTACATTGTTATCTTGGTTGGAAGAAAGTTTTGAGAAATTTTCAGAATTACGGAAGTTTTTTGATTTTTTGATAAATTTTGATTTCGTGCGAAAATTCGAGTATATGTCTAGAGTACATCATTTTCTTGGTTCGAATAAGTATTTGAGAAATTTTAACAATTTCTGACGTTTTTTTGATTTTTTGATAAATTTCTATTTCGTGCAATTATAAGAGTATGTGTCTTGAGTACATAATTTTCTTGGTTGAAAGAAGGTTTTGAGAAATTTTCCGAAAATACGTAAGTTTTTTGATTTTTTGATAAATTTTGATTTCGTGCGAATATTCGAGTATATGTCTTGCGTATATCATTTTCTAGGTTCGAATAAGTATTTGAGAAATTTTAACAATTTCGGACCTTTTTTTGATTTTTTATAAATTTCTTTTTCGTGCAATTATAAGAGTATGTGTCTTGAGTAAATAATTTTCTTGGTTGGAAGAAGGTTTTGAGAAATGTTCAGAAATTACGTAAGTTTTTCGATTTTTTGATAAATTTCGATTTCGTGTGAATATTTGAAAATATGTCTAGAGTACATCATTTTCTTGGTTCGAATAAGTATTTGAGAAATTTTAACAATTTCGGAAGTTTTTTTGATGTTTTGATAAATTTCTATTTCGTGCAATTATAAGAGTATGTGTCTCGAGTACATTGTTATCTTGGTTGGAAGAAGGTTTTGAGAAATTTTCAGAATTACGTAAGTTTTTTTATTTTTAGATAAATTCCTGTTTCGTTCGAATATTCGAGTACATGTTTAGAGTACATCATTTTCTTGGTTCGAATAAGTATTTGAGAAATTTTAACAATTTCGGACGTTTTTTTTATTTTGATAAATTTCTATTTCGTGTAATTATAAGAGTATGTGTCTTGAGTACATATTTTTCTTGGTTGGAAGAAGGTTTTGAGAAATTTTCAGAATTACGTAAGTTTTTTGATTTTTTGATAAATTCCGATTTCGTGCGAATATTCGAGTATATGTCTAGAGTACATCATTTTCTTGGTTCGAATAAGTATTTGAGAAATTTTAACAATTTCGGAAGTTTTTTTGATGTTTTGATAAATTTCTATTTCGTGCAATTACAAGAGTATGTGTCTTGAGTACATTGTTATCTTGGTTGGAAGAAAGTTTTGAGAAATTTTCAGAATTACGTAAGTTTTTTGATTTTTTGATAAATTCCGATTTCGTGCCAATATTGGAGTATATGTCTAGAGTACATCATTTTCTTGGTTCGAATAAGTATTTTGAGAAATTTTAACAATTTCGGACCTTTTTTTGATTTTTTATAAATTTCTTTTTCGTGCAATTATAAGAGTATGTGTCTTGAGTAAATAATTTTCTTGGTTGGAAGAAGGTTTTGAGAAATGTTCAGAAATTACGTAAGTTTTTCGATTTTTTGATAAATTTCGATTTCGTGTGAATATTTGAAAATATGTCTAGAGTACATCATTTTCTTGGTTCGAATAAGTATTTGAGAAATTTCAACAATTTCGGAAGTTTTTTTGATGTTTTGATAAATTTCTATTTCATGCAATTATAATAGTATGTGTCTTGAGTACATTGTTATCTTGGTTGGAAGAAGGTTTTGAGAAATTTTCAGAATTACGTAAGTTTTTTTATTTTTAGATAAATTGCTGTTTCGTTCGAATATTCGAGTACATGTTTAGAGTACATCATTTTCTTGGTTCGAATAAGTATTTGAGAAATTTTAACAATTTCGGACGTTTTTTTGATGTTTTGATAAATTTCTATTTCCTGCAATTACAAGAGTATGTGTCTTGAGTAAATAATTTTCTTGGTTGAAAGAAGGTTTTGAGAAATTTTCAGAAATACGTAAGTTTTTTGATTTTTTGATAAATTTTGATTTCGTGCGAATATTCGAGTTTATGTCTTGAGTATATCATTTTCTAGGATCGAATAAGTATTTGAGAAATTTTAACAATTTCGGACCTTTTTTTGATTATTGGATAAATTTCTATTTCGTGCAATTATAAGAGTATGTGTCTTGAGTACATAATTTTCTTGGTTGGAAGAAGGTTTTGAGAAATTTTCAGAATTACGTAAGTTTTTTCATTTTTTGATAAATTCCGATTTCGTGCGAAAATTCGAGTATATGTCTAGAGTACATCATTTTCTTGGTACGAATAAGTATTTGAGAAATTTTAACAATTTCGGACGTTTTTTTGATTTTTTATAAATTCTTTTTCGTGCAATTATAAGAGTTTGTGTCTTGAGTACATTGTTATCTTGGTTGGAAGAAAGTTTGAGAAATTTTCAGAATTACGGAAGTTTTTTGATTTTTGATAAATTTTGATTTCGTGCGAAAATTCGAGTATATGTCTAGAGTACATCATTTTCTTGGTTCGAATAAGTATTTGAGAAATTTTAACAATTTCGGACGTTTTTTTGATTTTTTGATAAATTTCTATTTCGTGCAATTATAAGAGTATGTGTCTTGAGTACATAATTTTCTTGGTTGAAAGAAGGTTTTGAGAAATTTTCCGAAAATACGTAAGTTTTTTGATTTTTTGATAAATTTTGATTTCGTGCGAATATTCGAGTATATGTCTTGCGTATATCATTTTCTAGGTTCGAATAAGTATTTGAGAAATTTTAACAATTTCGGACCTTTTTTGATTTTTTATAAATTTCTTTTTCGTGCAATTATAAGAGTATGTGTCTTGAGTAAATAATTTTCTTGGTTGGAAGAAGGTTTTGAGAAATGTTCAGAAATTACGTAAGTTTTTCGATTTTTTGATAAATTTCGATTTCGTGTGAATATTTGAAATATGTCTAGAGTACATCATTTTCTTGTTTCGGATAAGTATTTGAGAAATTTTAACAATTTCGGAAGTTTTTTTTGATGTTTTGATAAATTTCTATTTCGTGCAATTATAAGAGTATGTGTCTTGAGTACATTGTTATCTTGGTTGGAAGAAGGTTTTGAGAAATTTTCAGACTTACGTAAGTTGTTTTATTTTTTAGATAAATTCCTGTTTCGTTCGAATATTCGAGTACATGTTTAGAGTGCATCATTTTCTTGGTTCGAATAAGTATTTGAGAAATTTTAACAATTTCGGACGTTTTTTTGATGTTTTGATAAATTTCTATTTCGTGCAATTACAAGAGTATGTGTCTTGAGTAATAATTTTCTTGGTTGAAAGAAGGTTTTGAGAAATTTTCAGAAATACGTAAGTTTTTTGATTTTTTGATAAATTTTGATTTCGTGCGAATATTCGAGTATATGTCTTGAGTATATCATTTTCTAGGATCGAATAAGTATTGAGAAATTTTAACAATTTCGGACCTTTTTTTTATTATTGGATAAATTTCTATTTCGTGCAATTATAAGAGTATGTGTCTTGAGTACATAATTTTTCTTGGTTGGAAGAAGGTTTTGAGAAATTTTCAGAATTACGTAAGTTTTTTCATTTTTTGATAAATTCCGATTTCGTGCGAAAATTCGAGTATATGTCTAGAGTACATCATTTTCTTGGTACGAATAAGTATTTGAGAAATTTTAACAATTTCGGAAGTTTTTTTGATTTTTTATAAATTTCTTTTCGTGGCAATTATAAGAGTTTGTGTCTTGAGTACATTGTTATCTTGGTTGGAAGAAAGTTTTGAGAAATTTTCAGAATTACGGAAGTTTTTTGATTTTTTGATAAATTTTGATTTCGTGCGAAAATTCGAGTATATGTCTAAGAGTACATCATTTTCTTGGTTCGAATAAGTATTTGAGAAATTTTAACAATTTCGGACGTTTTTTTGATTTTTTGATAAATTCTATTTCGTGCAATTATAAGAGTATGTGTCTTGAGTACATAATTTTCTTGGTTGAAAGAAGGTTTTGAGAAATTTTCCGAAAATACGTAAGTTTTTTGATTTTTTGATAAATTTTGATTTCGTGCGAATATTCGAGTATATGTCTTGCGTATATCATTTTCTAGGTTCGAATAAGTATTTGAGAAATTTTAAACAATTTCGGACCTTTTTTTGATTTTTTATAAATTTCTTTTTCGTGCAATTATAAGAGTATGTGTCTTGAGTAAATAATTTTACTTGGTTGGAAGAAGGTTTTGAGAATGTTCAGAATTACGTAAGTTTTTCGATTTTTTGATAAATTTCGATTTCGTGTGAATAGTTGAAAATATGGTCTAGAGTACAATCATTTTCTTGGTTCGGATAAGTATTTGAGAAATTTTAACAATTTCGGAAGTTTTTTTGATGTTTGATAAATTTCTATTTCGTGCAATTATAAGAGTATGTGTCTTGAGTACATTGTTATCTTGGTTGGAAGAAGGTTTTGAGAAATTTTCAGACTTACGTAAGTTTTTTATTTTTAGATAAATTCCTGTTTCGTGCGAATATTCGAGTACATGTTTAGAGTACAATCATTTTCTTGGTTCGAATAAGTAGTTGAGAAATTTTAACAATTTCGGACGTTTTTTTTGATGTTTTGATAAATTTCTATTTCGTGCAATTACAAGAGTATGTGTCTTGAGTAAATAATTTTCTTGGTTGAAAGAAGGTTTTGAGAAATTTTCAGAAATACGTAGTTTTTGATTTTTTGATAAATTTTGATTTCGTGCGAGATATTCGAGTATTATGTCTTGCGTATATCATTTTCTAGGATCGAATAAGTATTTGAGAAATTTTAAACAATTTCGGACCTTTTTTGATTATTTGATAAATTTCTATTTCGTGCAATTATAAGAGTATGTGTCTTGAGTACATAAATTTCTTGGTTGGAAGAAAGGTTTTGAGAAATGTTTCAGAATTACGTAAGTTTTTATTTTTTGATAAATTCCGATTTCGTGCGAAATTCTAGTATATGTCTAGAGTACATCATTTCTTGGTTCGAATAAGTATTTGAGATATTTTAACAATTTCGGACGTTTTTTGATGTTTTATAAATTTCTTTTCGTGCAATTATAAGAGTTTGTGGTCTTGAGTACATTGTTATCTTGGTTGGAAGAAAGTTTTGACAAATTTTCAGAATTACGGAAGTTTTTTAATTTTTTGATAAATTTCGATTCGTGCGAATATTCGAGTATATGTGTCTAAGTACAATCATTTTCTTGGTTCGAATAAGTATTTGAGAAAATTTTACACAATTTCGGAAGTTTTTTGATATTTTGATAAATTTCTATTTCGTGCAATTACAAAAGTATGTGTCTTGAGTAAATAATTTTCTTGGTTGAAAGAAGGTTTTGAGAATTTTCAGAAATACGTAAGTTTTTGATTTTTTGATAAATTTTGATTTCGTGCGAATATTCGAGTATAGTGTCTTGAGTATATCATTTTCTAGGATCGAATAAGTATTGAGAATTTTTAACAATTTCGGACTTTTTTATTTATTTTTTGATAAATTTCTATTTCGTGCAATTATAAGAGTATGTGTCAGAGTACCATTGTTACTTGGTTGGAAGAATGTTTTGAGAATTTTCAGAATTATGTAAGTTTTTTGATTTTTTGATAAATTTCGATTTCGTGCGAATATTCGAGTATATGTGTCTAGAGTACATTCATTTTCCTTGGTCGAATAAGTATTTGAGAAATTTTAACAATTTCGGAAGTTTTTTTGATGTTTTGATAAATTTCTATTTTCGTGCAATTACAAGAGTATGTGTCTTGAGGTACATTGTTATCTTGGTTGGAAGAAAGTTTGAGAAATTTTCAGAATTACGTAAGTTTTTTGATTTTTTGATAAATTCGATTTCGTGCCGAATATTCGGAGTATAATGTCCTAGAGTACATCATTTTCTTGGGTTCGAATAAGTATATTGAGAAATTTTAACAATTTCGGACGTTTTTTTTGATTTTTGATAAATTTCTATTTCGTGCAATTATAAGAGTATGTGTCTTGAGTACATAATTTCTTGGTTGAAAGAAGGTTTTGAGAAATTTCCGAAAATACGTAAGTTTTTTGATTTTTTGATAAATTTTGCATTTCGGGTGCGAATATTCGAGTATATGTCTTGCGTTATATCATTTTCTAGGTTCGAATAAGTATTTGAGAAAATTTTAACAATTTCGGACCTTTTTTTTGATTTTCTATAAATTTCTTTTCGTGCAATTATAAAGAGTATGTGTCTTGAGTAATAATTTTCTTGGTTGGAAGAAGGTTTTGAGAAATGTTCAGAAATTACGTAGTTTTTCGATTTTTGATAAATTTCGGATTTCGTGTGAATATTTAGTATATGTCTAGAGTACATCATTTTCTTGTTCGAATAAGTATTTGAGAAATTTATACAATTTCGGAAGTTTTTTTGATGTTTTGATAAATTTCTATTTCGGGCAATTATAAGAGTATGTGTCTTGAGTACATTGTTATCTTGGTTGGAAGAAGGTTTTGAGAAATTTTCAGAATTACGTAAGTTTTTTTTTTTTAGATAAATTCTTGTTTCGTTCGAATATTCGAGTACATGTTTAGGGTACATCATTTTCTAGTTTCGAATAAGTATTTGAGAAATTTTAACAATTTTCGGACGTTTTTTGATTTTTTTATAAATTTCTATTTCGTGCAATTATAAGAGTATGTGTCTTGAGTACATAATTTCTTGGTTGGAAAGAAGGTTTTTAAAAAATTTCAGAAAATACTTAAGTTTTTGATTTTTTGATAAATTATTATTTCGTGCGAATACTCGAGTATATGTCTTGAGTATATCATTTTCTAGGGATCGAATAAGTATTTGAGAATTTTAACAATTTCGGACCTTTTTTTGATTATTTTGATAAATTTCTATTTCGTGCAATTATAAGAGTATGTGTCTTGAGTACAATTTTATCTTGGTTGGAAGAATGTTTTGAGAAATGTTCAGAATTAAGTAAGTTTTTGATTTTTTGATAAATTTCGATTTCGTGCGAATATTCGAGTATAATGTGTCTAGAGTAACATCATTTTCTTGGTTCGAATAAGTATTTGAGAAATTTTAACAATTTCGGAAGTTTTTTTGATGTTTTGATAAATTTCTATTTCGTGCAATTACAATAGTATGTGTCTTGAGTACATTGTTATCTTGGTTGGAAGAAAGTTTTGAGAAATTTTCAGAATTACGTAAGTTTTTTGATTTTTTGATAAATTCCGATTTCGTGCGCAATATTGGAGTATATGTCTAGAGTACATCATTTTCTTGGTTCGAATAAGTATTTGAGAAATTTTAACAATTTCGGACGTTTTTTTGATTTTTGATAAATTTCTATTTCGTGCAATTATAAGAGTATGTGTCTTGAGTACATAATTTCTTGGTTGAAAGAAGGTTTTGAGAATTTTCCGAAAATACGTAAGTTTTTTGATTTTTTGATAAATTTTTATTTCGTGCGAATATTCGAGTATATGTCTTGCGTTATATCATTTTCTAGGTTCGATATAAGTATTTGAGAATTTTAACAATTTCGGACCTTTTTTGATTTTCTATAAATTTCTTTTCGTGCAATTATAAGAGTATGTGTCTTGAGTAAATAATTTTCTTGGTTGGAAGAAGGTTTTGAGAAATGTTCAGAAATTACGTAAGTTTTTCGATTTTTTGATAAATTTCGATTTCGTGTGAAATTTTAGTATATGTCTAGAGTACATCATTTTCTTGGTTCGAATAAGTATTTGAGAAATTTTAAACAATTTCGGAAGTTTTTTGATGTTTTGATAAATTTCTATTCGTGCAATTATAAGAGTATGTGTCTTGAGTACATTGTTATCTTGGTTGGAAGAAGGTTTTGAGAAATTTTCAGAATTACGTAAGTTTTTTTTTTTTAGATAAATTCTGATTTCGTTCCGAATATTCGAGTACATTGTTAGAGTACATCATTTTCTAGTTTCGAATAAAGTATTTGAGAAATTTTAACAATTTCGGACAGTTTTTTGATTTTTTATAAATTTCTATTTCGTGCAATTATAAGAGTATGTGTCTTGAGTACATAATTTTCTTGGTTGGAAGAAGGTTTGTAGAAAATTTCAGAAATACGTAAGTTTTTTGATTTTTTGATAAATTATTATTTCGTGCGAATACTCGAGTATATGTCTTGAGTATATCATTTTCTAGGTTCGAATAAGTATTTGAGAAATTTTAACAATTTCGGACGTTTTTTTTGATTTTGATAAATTTCTATTTCGTGCAATTATAAGAGTATGTGTCTTGAGTACATAATTTATCTTTGGTTGGAAGAAGGTTTTGAGAAATGTTCAGAAATTTACGTAAGTTTTTTGATTTTTTGATAAATTCCGATTTCGTGTGAATATTCGAGTATATGTCTAGAGTACATCATTTTCTTGGTTCGAATAAGTATTGAGAAATTTTAACAATTTCGGACGTTTTTTTGATTTTTTGATAAATTTCTATTTCGTTGCAATTATAAGAGTATGTGTCTTGAGTACATTGTTATCTTGGTTGGAAGAAGGTTTTGAGAAATTTCAGAATTACGTAAGTTTTTTTATTTTTTGATAAATTCTGATTTCGTGCGAATATTCGAGTATATGTTTAGAGTACATCATTTTCTTGGTTCGAATAAGTATTTGAGAAATTTAACAATTTCGGACGTTTTTTTGATTTTGTTATAAATTTCCTATTTCGTGCAATTATAAGAGTATGTGTCTTGAGTACATAATTTTCTTGGTTGGAAGAAGGTTTTGAAAAATTTTCCGAGAATACGTAAGTTTTTGATTTTTGATAAATTCTGATTTCGTGCGAATATTCGAGTATATGTCTGAGTATATCATTTTCTGGGTTCGAATAAGTAATTTGAGAATTTAACAATTTCGGACGTTTTTTTGATTTTTGATAAATTTCTATTTCGTGCATTATAAGAGTATGTGTCTTGAGTACATAATTTTCTTGGTTGGAAGAAGGTTTGAGAAATTTTCAGAAATTACGTAAAGTTTTTGATTTTTGATAAATTCCGATTTCGTGAGGAATATTGGAGTATATGTCTAGAGTACATCATTTCTTGGTTCGAATAAGTATTTGAGAAATTTTAACAATTTCGGACGTTTTTTGATGTTTGATAATTTCTATTTCGTGCAATTATAAGAGATGTTGTCTTGAGTACATTGTTATCTTGGTTGGAAGAAGGTTTGAGAAATTTTCAGACTTACGTAAGTTGTTTAATTTTTAGATAAATTCATGTTCGTTCGAATATTCGCGTACATGTTTAGAGTACATCATTTTCTTGGTTCGAATAAGTATTTGAGAAATTTTAACAATTTCGGGACGTTTTTTGATGTTTTGGATAAATTTCTATTTCGTGCAATTATAAGAGGTATGTGTCTTGAGTAAATAATTTTCTTGGTTGGAAAGAAGGTTTTGAGAAATTTCAGAAATACTTAAGTTTTTGATTTTGTGATAAATTTTGATTTCGTGGCGAATATTCGAGTATATGTCTTGAGTATATCATTTCTAGGATTCGAATAAGTATTTGAGAAATTTTAACAATTTTCGGACGTTTTTTTGATTATTTGATAAATTTCTATTTCGTGGCAATTATAGAGTATGTGTCTTGAGTACATAATTTTCTTGGTTGGAAGAAGGTTTTGAGAAATTTTCAGAATTACGTAAGTTTTTTGATTTTTTGATAAATTTCGATTTCGTGCGAATATTCGAGTATATGTCTTGAGTACATCATTTTCTTGGTTCGAATAAGTATTTGAGAAATTTTAACAATTTCGGACGTTTTTTTGATTTTTTGATAAATTTCTATTTCGTGCAATTATAAGAGTATGTGTCTTGAGTACATAATTTTCTTGGTTGGAAGAAGGTTTTGAGAAATTTTCAGAATTACGTAAGTTTTTTGATTTTTTGATAAATTTCGATTTCGTGCGAATATTCGAGTATATGTCTTGAGTACATCATTTTCTTGGTTCGAATAAGTATTTGAGAAATTTTAACAATTTCGGACGTTTTTTTGATTTTTTGATAAATTTCTATTTCGTGCAATTATAAGAGTATGTGTCTTGAGTACATAATTTTCTTGGTTGGAAGAAGGTTTTGAGAAATTTTCAGAATTACGTAAGTTTTTTGATTTTTTGATAAATTTCGATTTCGTGCGAATATTCGAGTATATGTCTTGAGTACATCATTTTCTTGGTTCGAATAAGTATTTGAGAAATTTTAACAATTTCGGACGTTTTTTTGATTTTTTGATAAATTTCTATTTCGTGCAATTATAAGAGTATGTGTCTTGAGTACATAATTTTCTTGGTTGGAAGAAGGTTTTGAGAAATTTTCAGAATTACGTAAGTTTTTTGATTTTTTGATAAATTTCGATTTCGTGCGAATATTCGAGTATATGTCTTGAGTACATCATTTTCTTGGTTCGAATAAGTATTTGAGAAATTTTAACAATTTCGGACGTTTTTTTGATTTTTTGATAAATTTCTATTTCGTGCAATTATAAGAGTATGTGTCTTGAGTACATAATTTTCTTGGTTGGAAGAAGGTTTTGAGAAATTTTCAGAATTACGTAAGTTTTTTGATTTTTTGATAAATTTCGATTTCGTGCGAATATTCGAGTATATGTCTTGAGTACATCATTTTCTTGGTTCGAATAAGTATTTGAGAAATTTAACAATTTCGGACGTTTTTTTGATTTTTTGATAAATTTCTATTTCGTGCAATTATAAGAGTATGTGTCTTGAGTACATTGTTATCTTCGTTGGAAAGAAGGTTTTGAGAATTTTCAGAAATTACGTAAGTTTTTTGATTTTTGATAAATTTACGATTTCGTGCGAATATTCGAAGTATATGTCTAGTAGTTATATCATTTTCTAGGTTCGAATAAGTATTTGAGAAATTTTAACAATTTCGGACGTTTTTTTTATTTTTCTGATAAATTTCTTTTTCGTGCAATTATAAGAGTATGTGTCTTGAGTAAATAATTTTCTTGGTTGGAAGAAGGTTTTGAGAAATTTTCAGAATTACGTAAGTTTTTTCGATTTTTTTGATAAATTTCAATTTCGGACGAATATTCGTAGTATATGTCTGAGTATATCATTTCTTGGTTCGAATAAGTATTTGAGAAATTTTAACAATTTCGGACATTTTTTTGATTTTTTGATAAATTTCTATTTCGTGCAATTATAAGAGTATGTGTCTTGAGTACATAATTTTCTTGGTTGGAAGAAGGTTTTGAGAAATTTTCAGAATTACGTAAGTTTTTTGATTTTTTGATAAATTTCGATTTCGTGCGAATATTCGAGTATATGTCTTGAGTAAAGTTTTAACAATTTCGGACGTTCTTGGGAAGAAGGTTTTGAGAAATTTTCAGAATTACGTAAGTTTTTTGATTTTTTGATAAATTTCGATTTCGTGCGAATATTCGAGTATATGTCTTGAGTACATCATTTTCTTGGTTCGAATAAGTATTTGAGAAATTTTAACAATTTCGGACGTTTTTTTGATTTTTTGATAAATTTCTATTTCGTGCAATTATAAGAGTATGTGTCTTGAGTACATAATTTTCTTGGTTGGAAGAAGGTTTTGAGAAATTTTCAGAATTACGTAAGTTTTTTGATTTTTTGATAAATTTCGATTTCGTGCGAATATTCGAGTATATGTCTTGAGTATATCATTTTTCTTGGTTCGAATAAGTATTTGAGAAATTTTACAATTTCGGACGTTTTTTTTGATTTTTGATAAATTTCTATTTCGTGCAATTATAAGAGTATGTGTCTTGAGTACATTGTTCTATTGGTTGAAAGAAGGTTTGAGAAATTTTCAGAAATTACGTAAGTTTTTTGATTTTTGATAAATTTCGATTTCGTGGCGAATATTCGATATATGTCTAGAGTACATCATTTTCTTGGTTCGAATAAGTATTTGAGAAATTTTAACAATTTCGGACGTTTTGTTTGATGTTTTGATAAATTTCTATTTCGTGCAATTATAAGAGTATGTGTCTTGAGTACATTGTTATCTTGGTTGGAAAAAGGTTTTGAGAAAATTATCAGAAATTTCGTAAGTTTTTGATTTTTTGATAAATTCCGATATTTCGTCGAATATTCGAGTATATGTCTAGAGTACATCATTTTCTTGGTTCGAATAAGTATTTGAGAAATTTAACAATTTCGGACGTTTTTTTTTTATTTTTGATAAATTTCTATTTTGTGCAATTATAAGAGTATGTGTCTTGAGTACTTGTTATCTTGGTTGGAAGAAGGTTTTCGAGAAATTATCAGAAATTTTGTAAGTTTTTTGATTTTTTGATAAATTTCGATATTCCGTGCGAATATTAGAGTATATGTTTTGGGTATATCATTTTTCTTGGTTCGAATAAGTATTTGAGAATTTCAACAATTTCGGACGTTTTTTTTGATTTTTTTGATAAATTTCTATTCGTGCAATTATAAGAGTATGTGTCTTGAGTACATTGTTATCTTCGTTGGAAGAAGGTTTTGAGAAATTTTCAGAATTACGTAAGTTTTTTGATTTTTTGATAAATTCCGATTTCGTGTGAGAATATTCGAGTATATGTCTAGAGTACATCATTTCTTGGTTCGAATAAGTATTTGAGAAATTTTAACAATTTCGTACGTTTTTTTTTTTTATTTTTTGATAAATTTCTTTTTCGTGCAATAAGAGTATGTGTTTGAGTAAATAATTTTCTTGGTTGTTAGAAGGTTTTGAGAAATTTTCAGAATTACGTAAGTTTTTTGATTTTTTGATAAATTTCGATTTCGTGCGAATATTCGAGTATATGTCTTGAGTATATCATTTCTTGGTTCGAATAAGTATTTGAGTAATTTTAACAATTTCGGACGTTTTTTTGATTTTTGGATAAATTTTATTTCGTGGCAATTATAAGAGTATGTGTCTTGAGTTCATTAATATATTGGTTGGAAGAAGGTTTTGAGGAAATTTTCAGAAATTACGTAAGGTTTTTGATTTTTTGATAAATTTCGATTTCGTGCGAATATTCGATTATATGTCTAGAGTACATCATTTTCTTGTTCGAATAAGTATTTGAGAAATTTTAACAATTTCGGACGTTCTTTGATGTTTTGATAAATTTCTTTCGTGTGCAATTATAAGAGTATGTGTCTTGAGTACATTGTTATCTTGGTTGGAAGAAGGTTTGAGAAATTTTCAGAAATTACGTAAGTTTTTGGATTTTTTGATAATTTACGATTTCGTGCGAATATTCGAGTATATGTCTAGAGTATATCATTTTCTTGGTTCGAATAAGTATTTGAGAAATTTTAACAATTTCGGACGTTTTTTTTGATTTTTTTATAAATTTCTATTTCGTGCAATTATAAGAGTATGTGTCTTGAGTAAATACTTTTCTTGGTTGGAAGAAGGTTTTGAGAAATTTTCAGAAATTACGTAAGTTTTTTGATTTTTTGATAAATTTCGATTTCGTGCGAATATTCGAGTATATGTCTTGAGTATATCATTTTCTTGGTTCGAATAAGTATTTGAGAAATTTTAACAATTTCGGACGTTTTTTTTGATGTTTTGATAAATTTCTATTTCGTGCAATTATAAGAGTATGTGTCTTGATACATTGTTATCTTGGTTGGAAGAAGGTTTTGAGAAATTTTCAGAAATTACGTAAGTTTTTGATTTTTTGATAAATTCCGATTTCGTGCGAATATTCGAGTATATGTCTAGAGTACATCATTTTCTCGGTTCGAATAAGTATTTGAGAAATTGTAACAATTTCGGACATTTTTTTTGATTTTTTGATAAATTTTCTTTCGTGCAATTAAAGAGTATGCGTCTTGAGTAAATAATTTTCTTGGTTGGAAGAAGGTTTTGAGAAATTTTCAGAAATTACGTAAGTTTTTTGATTTTTTGATAAATTCCGATTTTGTGCGAATATTCGAGTATATGTCTAGAGTACATCATTTTCTTGGTTCGAATAAGTATTTGAGAAATTTGTAACAATTTCGGACGTTTTTTTTTGATGTTTTGATAAATTTCTATTTCGTGCAATTATAAGAGTATGTGTCTTGAGTACTTTGTTATCTTGGTTGGAAGAAGGTTTTGAGAAATTTTCAGAATTACGTAAGTTTTTGATTTTTTGATAAATTTCGATTTCGTGAGAATATTCGAGTATATGTCTTGAGTATATCATTTTCTTGGTTCGATAAGTATTTGAGTAAATTTTTACAATTTCGGACGTTTTTTTGATTTTTGATAAATTTATATTTCGTGCAAGTATAAGAGTATGTGTCTTGAGTTAAATTGTTATCTTGGTTGGAGAAGGGTTTTGAGAAATTTTCAGAATTACGAAGTTTTTTTATTTTTGATAAATTCCGATTTCGTGGCGAATATTCGAGTATATGTCTAGAGTACATCATTTCTCGGGTTCGAATAGGTCTTTGAGAAATTGTAACAATTTCGGACGTTTTTTGATTTTTTGATAAATTTCTCTTTCGTGCAATTAAAGGAGTATGTGTCTTGAGTAAATAATTTTCTTCGTTGGAAGAAGGTTTTGAGATTTTTCAGAAATTCGTAAGTTTTTTTATTTTTTGAGAATTTCGATTTCGTGGCGATATTCGAGTATATGTTTCGAGTATATCATTTTCTTGGTTCGAATAAGTATTTGAGAAATTTTAACAATTTCGGACGTTTTTTTTGATGTTTTTGATAAATTTCTATTTCGTGCAATTATAAGAGTATGTGTCTTGAGTACATTGTATTTCTTGGTTGGAAGAAGGTTTTGAGAAATTTTCAGAATTACGTAAGTTTTTGATTTTTTGATAAATTTCCGATTTCGTGCGAATATTCGAGTATATGTTCTAGAGTACATCATTTTCTTGTTCGAATAAGTATTTGAGAAATTTTAACAATTTCGGACGTTTTTTTTATTTTTTGATAAATTTCTATTTCGTGCAATTATAAGAGTATGTGTCTTGAGTACATTGTTATCTTGGTTGGAAGAAGGTTTTGAGAAATTTCAGAATTACGTAGTTTTTTGATTTTTTGATAAATTCCGATTTCGTGCGAATATCGAGTATATGTCTTGGTATATCATTTTCTTGGTTCGAATAAGTATTTGAGAAATTTTAACAATTTCGGACGTTTTTTTGATTTTTTGATAAATTTCTATTTCGTGCAATTATAAGAGTATGTGTCTTGAGTACATTGTTATCTTGGTTGGAAGAAGGTTTTGAGAAATTTTCAGAATTACGTAAGTTTTTTGATTTTTTGATAAATTCCGATTTCGTGCGAATATTCGAAGTATATGTCTAGTGTACATCATTTTCTTGGTTCGAAATAAGTATTTGAGAAATTGTAACAATTTTCGGAGGTTTTTTTGATGTTTGATAAATTTCTATTTCGTGCAATTATAAAGAATATGTGTCTTGAGTACATTGTTATCTTGATTGGAAGAAGGTTTTGAGAAATTTTCAGAATTACGTAAGTTTTTTGATTTTTTGATAAATTCCGATTTCGTGCGAATATTCGAGTATATTCTAGAGTACTTCCTTTTCTTGGTTCGAATAAGTATTGGAGAAATAGTAACAATTTCGGACGTTTTTTTGATTTTTTGATAAATTTCTTTTTCGTGCAATTATAAGAGTATGTGTCTTGAGTATATAATTTTCTTGGTTGGAAGAAGGTTTTGAGAAATTTTCAGAATTACGCAAGTTTTTTGATTTTTTGATAAATTCCGATTTCGTGAGAATATTCGAGTATATGTCTAGAGTACATCATTTTCTCGGTTCGAATAAGTATTTGAGAAATTGTAACAATTTCGGACGTTTTTTCTGATTTTTTGATAAATTTATCTTTCGTGCAATTAAAGAGTATGTGTCTTGAGTAAATAATTTTCTTGGTTGGAAGAAGGTTTTGAGAAATTTTCAGAAATTACGTAAGTTTTTTGATTTTTTGAGAAATTTCGATTTCGTACGAATATTCGAGTATATGTTTTGAGTATATCATTTTCTTGGTTCGAATAAGTATTTGAGAAATTTTAACAATTTCGAACGTTTTTTTGATGTTTTGATAAATTTCTATTTCGTGCAATTATAAGAGTATGTGTCTTGAGTACTTTGTTATCTTGGTTGGAAGAAGGTTTTAAGAAATTTTCAGAATTACTTAAGTTTTTTGATTTTTTGATAAATTCCGATTTCGTGAGAATATTCGAGTATATGTCTAGAGTACATCATTTTCTTGGTTCGAATAAGTATTTGAGAAATTTTAACAATTTCGGACGTTTTTTTTATTTTTTGATAAATTTCTTTTTCGTGCAATTATAAGAGTATGAGTCTTGAGTAAATAATTTTCTTGGTTGGAAGAAGGTTTTGAGAAATTTTCAGAATTACGTAAGTTTTTTGATTTTTTGATAAATTCCGATTTCATGAGAATATCCGAGTATATTCTAGAGTACATCATTTCTTGGTTCGAATAAGTATTTGAGGTATTGTAACAATTTCGGACGTTTTTTGATTTTTTGATAAATTTCTCTTTCGTGCAATTAAAAGAGTATGCGTCTTGAGTAAATAATTTTCTTGGTTGGAAGAAGATTTTGAGAAATTTTCAGAAATTACGTAAGTTTTTTGATTTTTTGATAAATTTCTATTTCGTGCGAATATTCGAGTATATGTTTTGAGATATCATTTTCTTGGTTCGAATAAGTATTTGAGAAATTTTAACAATTTCGGACGTTTTTTTTGATGTTTTATAAATTTCTATTTCGTGCAATTATAAGAGTATTTGTCTTGAGTACATTGTTGTCTTGGTTGGAAGAAGGTTTTGAGAAATTTTCAGAATTACGTAATGATGTCATATGACATATTGACCTCCTCGGGTAAAATCCCTCAAGGCCGAACAAAGACATATACCGAACAGCTGTAACCCTCCTCGGTTTTCTGGTCAAAGATTAGCAGAAGACCCGGGAATAACTAACAAATTAACCGGCGTGAATGAACGTGCAATAATGGGGCGCGGATTTCTCGGACGTGTTGGGCTCCAGTTAAGCCACGATCAGAGGACATCGTGTTCCGGATCTTCCGCGAGTCAATCACTAGGAATAGTCCTATAAATACCCGCGGATGTCATCACAGAAGGGTTGGATTTTTCTGGGCAAAAAGACTCCGAAGAGAGCAAACTTGAGTCTGTTCGGTCTTTTTTATAATTTCTATAACAGTAGTCGTGTAAGTCATTGAATAATTTTTTCTTGTGTCCAGATCATCTTGTAAATCATCAATATTTATAGTGAAGCTTTATACTTGACTAGGTCCCGTGGTTTTTCTCTCAATTTGAGGGTTTTCCACGTAAAAAATCTTGGTGTATTCCTTTTATTTTTCGTAAACATTTAATTCTACCAAATACGTAAAATAACGGATCACATCACGTAATTTTTTTGATTTTTTGATAAATTCCGATTTCGTGCGAATATTCGAGTATATGTCTAGAGTACATCATTTTCTTGGTTCGAATAAGTATTTGAGAAATTTTAATAATTTCGGACGTTTTTTTGATTATTTGATAAATTTCTATTTCGTGCAATTATAAGAGTATGTGTCTTGAGTACATAATTATATTGGTTGGAAGAAGGTTTTGAGAAATTTTCAGAATTTACGTAATTTTTTTGATTTTTTGATAAATTCCGATTTCGTGCGAATATTCGAGTATATTCTAGAGTACTTCCTTTTCTTGGTTCGAATAAGTATTTGAGAAATAGTAACAATTTCGGACGTTTTTTTGATTTTTTGATAAATTTCTTTTCGTGCAATTATAAGAGTATGTGTCTTGGGTATATAATTTTCTTGGTTGAAATAAGGTTTTGAGAAATTTTAAGAAATTACGTAAGTTTTTTGATTTTTTGATAAATTTCGAATTCGTGCGAATATTCGAGTATATGTTTTGAGTATATCATTTTCTTGGTCGAATAAGACATATACTCGAATATTCCCACAAAAATCAAAATTTATCAAAAAAATTAAAAAAAAACATCCTTAACTGTGAAAATTGCTCAAAAACTTGTTCCAACCAAAAAAATGATGTACTCAAGACATAAACTCGAATATTCGCACAAAATCAAAATTTATAAAAAAAATCACAAAGCATACATAATTCGTGAAATTTTCCCAAAAACTTCTTCCAACCAAGAAAATGATGTACTCAAGACTTGATGCTAGATTCCACAAATTGAATTTATTTACGAAAACGTATACTAGAATATTCGTACAAAATCAAAATTTATCAAAAAAAAAAACAAATACCCTTACATGTGAAAATTGTTCAAAAACTTATTACAACCAAGAAAACGAGGTACTCAAGAATTATACTCGAATATTCGAACGATATCAAAATTTAAAAAAAGCACAAAACATACATAATTTGTGAAAATTTCTGAAAAACTTCTTCCAACCAAGAAAATGATGTACTCAAGACTTGACGTTAAATTCCACAAATTGAATTTGTTTACGAAGACATATACTCGAATAGCAGCACAAAATCGAAATTTATCAAAAAAAAAAAAAAAAATCATTAACAGTGAAAATTGCTCAAAAACTTGTTCCAACCAAGAAAATGATGTAATCAAGACTTAGACCCGAATACTCACACGAAATCAAAATTTAAAAAAGAACACAAAACATACGTAATTTGTGAAATTTCTCAAAAACTTCTTCCAACAAAGAAAATGATGTACCCAATACTTGATGTTAGATTTCACAAATTGAATTTGTTTACAAAGACATAGACTAGAATTGTGATGCCCCGAAATTAATTATATGCAATTTGAGCATTAATGATGTTAATATGATGGATTATGTTGATAATTGATTTATGTGTTGAAATTAATTATCATGTTGAAATGCTTAGTCACATGATAGGCGTGACCCGGGGGTTGCATTTCAGGGTGCATGTTATGCATGTTAGAAAATAAGGTGTTAACATGATTTAACTACGTTGATGGTTAATTACGAGGAAAGCATGATTTAGTGGAAGTTTAATGCATTTTTGTAAATGCTTTTAAAATACCATGTTGGGGTGTTTTATACATCATGTTAACTTTGGGGTATAATTTTAATATTAACATTATAACCCCCTTTTCCCACTATACCCACTTACTTTACCAATCACTTTTAAAATCCCTAATTCATTTCTCAACCCTAACCCATCTCCCATTTTTTAAATTCACCAAGGAAGGAGAAGGAAAGCTTCACAAAACCTTTGTTTGTGTGATCTTTGTTAAGATTTGGAGCCTACAAGAGGTATGGAACCCTTCCTAAAGTTTTTATGATGTTTGATGTTGAAATGGGTTGATTTTGAAGTAAATTATGTGGGTTTGTTTAGGGTATGTGTTGCATGTTGTTGGGGTATGATTTTTTTGAAGTGTTTTATGTGGGTTTTAGTGTGTTATGATGATGTTGATGTTGTAGAGAAGTTTGGGTTTGAATGGTTTGAGGTAGAGCTTGGAAAATGCTCTAAAATGGCGATTTTTCGAAGTACAGGGATCGGCGATCGATCGCCCGTTCCAGGCGATCGATCGCGACCCAACAGTAGACGCCAGTAACATTTGGCGATCGATCGCCACATTTGGGCGATCGATCGGAGAGGCTGGCGATCGATCGCGCCAAAAGTGGCGATCGATCGCCAAGAGCTTAAAATTTCAGCAACGTCCAGTATGGTCTCGCGATCGATCGGGCCTGGGCGGCGATCGATCGCGAGATATAAAAATATGTGTTTTTGATGTTTTTGTGGGATTTTTGGATATTGGACTATAATTAGCTTCTAATATCGATTCGTATGGTTATGTAGAACCATCCCAGGTACCCACAACGTCAAGGAGATAAAGTTCTCCAACTTCTCCACTTTTGGAATTAAGGTACGTAAGACGCGTACGGGCATCGGACGGTAACATATTCTTACACTATGACTACGCAATAATCGTATAAATATATAAGATGTTTACGATGATGATTATGATAAGTAAGTTTATGATGATGATGTTTATGATAAGTAAAGATGATATGATGTTTATGATGATGATGTTTATGATAAGTAAAGATGATATGATGTTTATGATGATGATTATGATAAGTAAGTTTATGATGATGATGTTTATGATAAGTAAAGATGATATGATGTTTACGATGATGATTATGATAAGTAAGTCTATGATGATGATGTTTATGATGAGTGAAGAGGATATGATGTCTATGAGGATGATTATGATAAGTAACGATGATGTTTATATGATGCCTACATAATGATACGATGTTATGATATTGTAAGATGCCATACGATAGGGTAAGATGCCCACGTGGTAAGATGCCACACGATATTATGATATGGTAAGATGCCATACGATAGGGTAAGATGCCCATGTGGTAAGACGCCACACGATATTATGATATGGTAAGATGTCATACGATAGGGTAAGATGCCCACGTGGTAAGATGCCACACGATATTATGATATGGTAAGATGCCATACGATGGGGTAAGATACCCATATGCACGAATGTGAATCAGGGTCAACAAAAAGAAGCTAACGAATAACCAGTATGTTTACCTAACTACGATTTCGTACATTTACTGTTATATTTTTAAGATGATGATGCTATAAGATGATGATGCTTATATGATAATGATGCTTATATGATGATGATGATATGATGATGATGTTATAAGATGATGATGCTATAAGTGGTTGATGCTTATAGGATGATGATGTTATAAGATGATGATGCTATAAGATGATGATGCTTATATGACGATGATGTAATAAGATGATGATGCTATAAGATGATGATGCTTATATGATGATGATGATATGATGATAATGTGATAAGATGATGATGCTTATATGATGATGATGTTATAAGATGATGATGCTATAAGATGATAATGCTTATATGATGATGATGTTATAAGATGTTGATATTTATAAGATGATTTTAATCATTCATGTCAAGAATTAATGATTATACGCATAGCTATGAGACAGGGACAACCAAAGAGGGTTAATACGATTAACCAGGAAGTATACGTTACCAACTATTTTCATGCATTTATTTATATGCCATTGCTTTATGATGTTAAGTAACGATGTACATGCTCATGATGGGTGTTCCTGTAGGTACACTGTTGGACCGAAGGGCCTAGGGGCGGGTTGAGGCAGTGAGCTAAAAGGAGCAAGACGCTTATAGGATACATGTTTTTGATAGTCTCTACTCTAGGAGTAGTGTAAATCTATAGCTTTAACATTCATTATTGAGAATGAAATTAATTAGCTCGTGAAATTTTATTTTGGCCTGTAATCTTATTAACTCAAAGCTACAACCGAAACCCTAAGACGTTATTAATGCATGTTTAGTCCATACTTTGTGTATTAAGAGGATGCTAAGGTAGGAGGACCCTACATTAGTGGTATCAGAGCAGTGGTTAGATAACCCGGGAACGAGTGAAGGGTAGCCTTAGCAATAAGTTGGCTAGGTGCTTACTTTTAAACATGTTTTATGCATATGTTGCATATGAAGTATATGATGTTGCACTAACATGTTTTATTTATCTAACGATGTATTATATGAACTGCTTTTGGGTATTGTTGTTAACTTTGGTGTTGCAGCATAGCAGCAAATGCTGAAGTAAGTAATGCGATTACATATGTACTTCTCCGTCGCCCACGCCTCTTGTAGTCTCGACCCCCGCTGGAAGAAGTTTGATAACTGATCAGATTGGTTATGACGGCCTCATCTATTTTGAGGGTAACGAGCTGAGGACAGACTTGATTGTTCTGGGAATGTCAGACTTCGAATGCATTGTGGGCATCGATGTGTTGAACAAGTATCAGGCAGTTGTGGACTGCAGACAAGGACTGTCCGATTCAGGTCTGATATGGGAGTCCAATGGACATTCTATGGGAATGGTTCCCGTTCAAGGATTCCATTAATATGTGCTGTCAAGATGGCACAGTTATTGGAACGAGACCATAAAGGATATCTCATCTATGCTGTTGATATTACTGAAAAGAGGAAAGAGTTAAAGGTCGAGGATGTGCCCGTAGTGGCGGTGTTTCCTGATGTATTTCCGGAAGAGATTCCCGGATTCCCACCGATGACAAAGGTCGAGTTTGGGATTGAGTTATGGGATTGAGTTATTACCGGGGACGTCTGCCATTTCTCGTGCCCCATATAGGATGGCACCAGCGGAGCTAAGGGAATTAAAGACACCGTTACAAGAGCTCTTTGATATGGGTTACATACGTCCTAGTGTATCGCCCTGGGGTGCACCAGTTTTACTTGTCAAGATAAAGAAGGATGATTCGATGCGTCTGTGCATCGATTTCAGACAAATGAACAAAGCCACAGTAAATAATAAGTATCCACTTCCGTGGATCAATGATTTAGCATTTTAGCTGACCAGTTGCAGGGTACGAGGCTCTACAGTAAGATCGATCTGAGGTCGGAGTACCCTCAGATTCGAGTAAGAGAAAATGATGTTCAGAAGACAGCATTCAGGACTAGATATGGGCACTATGAATTACTAGCCATGTCTTTTGGAGTGACGAATGCCCCAGCTGTTTTTGTGAGCCTGATGAACAGAGTGTTCCAACCGTATTTGGATCAGTTCGTCATTGTTTTCATTGATTTGGAGGCATTACTTGTATGGTATGACGTTTACTAGACCATAAGAACCTGGAGTTTCTAATCATACAGGCTGAGTTGATTATGCACCAAAGAAGACGGATGGATTTATTCAAGGATTATGACTGTGAGATTGAGTACCATCCTGGTAAAGCAAATTTGATAGCAGAGGCCTTAAGTCGGAAGGTGAAGAGTACTGCTGAAGACACTATGTGTTTATCAGCGATGATGACTTCTTATTGCCATATGGGCTATGATTTCGATGTGAACACGTCGCCGGTGTGAGTGTCGACCTTGTTGACCGAGCCAGACATATTTGAGGCAATCAGAAAGGCCAAGAGGTCGGATGATGAGGTTCAGAGGTGGACATCATTGTTGCTTCAGGGTCAGCCATCCAAGTTCAGAGTGGCTGAGGATGATTCTTTGAGACTGGGCAACCGATGGGTAGTCCCAGATACACCAGAGTTACGTAGAGGAATATTGGAGCGAGCTCACAGTAGTCGGTTCAGTATCCACCCAGGAGGAAGGAAGATGTACAAGGACCTATGCGGTCAATTCTGGTGGAGACGCATGAAGCGTGATGTTATGACTTTCGTCAAAAGATGTTTGATCTGCCAACAAGTAAAGGCAGAAAGACAGAGGCCTGGTGGTGAGCTGAAGAGCTTGGAAGTACCTAAGTGGAAGTGGGAGCACATATCTATGGACTTCGTGACCCACTTGCCAAGGTCGGCCTCTGGATTTGATGCGATCTGGGTGATCGTGGATAGGTTGACGAAGGTAGCTTATTTCATCCCTTACAGTATGACTTTCTCGTATCTAAAGATGGCCCAATTATATGTGAGGGATGTAGTAAGGTTACATGGGGTTCCAGTCTCGATCGTGTCTGACAGAGACCCAAGGTTTACTTCTCATTTCTGGGAGGGTCTCCAGACAGTTTTGGGCACCGAGGTGAGACTGAGTACAGCTTATCACCCTCAGACAGATGGCCAGACAGAGCGTACAATTCAGACGCTCGAAGACATGTTGAGGGCATGTGTTTTGGAGTTTGATACTCCGTGGCAAGATTCTATACCACTAGTAGAGTTCTCCTATAATAACAGCTATCAGGCGAGCATTCAAATGACCCCTTTTGAAGCTCTTTACGGACGACGATGTAGGTCACCGCTGTATTGGGAGGACTTGTCTAGTAAAGCGGTCGGAGGACCGGATATGATTAAGGAAATGGAAGAAAAGATTAAGATGATATGCTTAAAGATGAAAGCGGCCCAGGATAGGCAAGTAGCCTATGCCAATAAGCGACGACGACCGCTAGAATTCCAAGTAGGAGACAAGGTCTTCTTGAAAATCTCACCCTTCAGGGGTGTAGTTCGTTTTGGTATGCGGGGGAAGTTACCCCGACGTATGTTGGGCCATATGAAGCATTGCAGCGTATTGGTACGTTAGCTTACCGTTTGGCTCTACCGCCGTCTTTATCCGGGATTCATGATGTTTTTCCACATTTCTATGCTACGGAAGTATGAGCCAGACCCGTCTCATGTTTTACAGCCTACTGAAGTGCAGTTGGATTCAGATGTATCCTACGTTGAACGACCGGTCAAAACTCTGGATCGTGAGGATCGCAGATTACGAAGTAAAGTTATACCGATGGTCAAAGTTCAGTGGGATCGTCGGGGTGTCGAGGAGGCTACGTGGGAGACGGAACGGCATATGGTGCAGCACTACCCGGAACTATTTTCTGGTATGATTTATGTTTAGTTCCATTTTGGGTAAGTGTATGTGATTTCGAGGACGAAATCTTATAAGTAGGGGAGTAATGTGATGCCCCCAAAATAATTATATGCAATTTGAGCATTAATGATGTTAATATGATGGATTATGTTGATAATTGATTTATGTGTTGAAATTAATTATCATGTTGAAATGCTTAGTCACATGATAGGCGTGACCCGGGGGTTGCATTTCAGGGTGCATGTTATGCATGTTAGAAAATAAGGTGTTAACATGATTTAACTACGTTGATGGTTAATTACGAGGAAAGCATGATTTAGTGGAAGTTTAATGCATTTTTGTAAATGCTTTTAAAATACCATGTTAGGGTGTTTTATACATCATGTTAACTTTGGGGTATAATTTTAATATTAACATTATAACCCCCTTTTCCCACTATACCCACTTACTTTACCAATCACTTTTAAAATCCCTAATTCATTCCTCAACCCTAACCCATCTCCCATTTTCGAAATTCACCAAGGAAGGAGAAGGAAAGCTTCACAAAACCTTTGTTTGTGTGATCTTTGTTAAGATTTGGAGCCTACAAGAGGTATGGAACCCTTCCTAAAGTTTTTATGATGTTTGGTGTTGAAATGGGTTGATTTTGAAGTAAATTATGTGGGTTTGTTTAGGGTATGTGTTGCATGTTGTTGGGGTATGATTTTTTTGAAGTGTTTTATGTGGGTTTTAGTGTGTTATGATGATGTTGATGTTGTAGAGAAGTTTGGGTTTGAATGGTTTGAGGTAGAGCTTGGAAAAGGCTCTAAAATGGCGATTTTTCGAAGTACAGGGATCGGCGATCGATCGCCCGTTCCAGGCGATCGATCGCGACCCAATAGTAGACGCCAGTAACATTTGGCGATCGATCGCCACATTTGGGCAATCGATCGGAGAGGCTGGCGATCGATCGCGCCAAAAGTGGCGATCGATCGCCAAGAGCTTAAAATTTCAGCAACGTCCAGTATGGTCTCGCGATCGATCGGGCCTGGGCGGCGATCGATCGCGAGATATAAAAATATGTGTTTTTGATGTTTTTGTGGGATTTTTGGATATTGGACTATAATTAGCTTCTAATATCGATTCGTATGGTTATGTAGAACCATCCCAGGTACCCACAACGTCAAGGAGATAAAGTTCTCCAACTTCTCCACTTTTGGAATTAAGGTACGTAAGACGCGTACGGGCATCGGACGGTAACATATTCTTACACTATGACTACGCAATAATCGTATAAATATATAAGATGTTTACGATGATGATTATGAGTAAGTTTATGATGATGATGTTTATGATAAGTAAAGATGATATGATGTTTATGATGATGATGTTTATGATAAGTAAAGATGATATGAAGTTTATGATGATGATTACGATAAGTAAGTTTATGATGATGATGTTTATGATAAGTAAAGATGATATGATGTTTACGATGATGATTATGATAAGTAAGTCTATGATGATGATGTTTATGATGAGTGAAGAGGATATGATGTCTATGAGGATGATTATGATAAGTAACGATGATGTTTATATGATGCCTACATAATGATACGATGTTATGATATTGTAAGATGCCATACGATAGGGTAAGATGCCCACGTGGTAAGATGCCACACGATATTATGATATGGTAAGATGCCATACGATAGGGTAAGATGCCCATGTGGTAAGACGCCACACGATATTATGATATGGTAAGATGTCATACGATAGGGTAAGATGCCCACGTGGTAAGATGCCACGCGATATTATGATATGGTAAGATGCCATACGATGGGGTAAGATACCCATATGCACGAATGTGAATCAGGGTCAACAAAAAGAAGCTAACGAATAACCAGAATGTTTACCTAACTATGATTTCGTACATTTACTGTTATATTTATAAGATGATGATGCTATAAGATGATGATTCTTATATGATAATGATGCTTATATGATGATGATGATGATATGATGATGATGTTATAAGATGATGATGCTATAAGATGATGATGCTTATAGGATGATGATGTTATAAGATGATGATGCTATAAGATGACGATGCTTATATGACGATGATGTTATAAGATGATGATGCTATAAGATGATGATGCTTATATGATGATGATGCTTATATGATGATGATGATATGATGATAATGTGATAAGATGATGATGCTTATATGATGATGATGTTATAAGATGATGATGCTATAAGATGATAATGCTTATATGATGATGATGTTATAAGATGTTGATATTTATAAGATGATTTTAATCATTCATGTCAAGAATTAATGATTATACGCATGGCTATGAGACAGGGACAACCAAAGAGGGTTAATACGATTAACCAGGAAGTATACGTTACCAATTATTTTCATGCATTTATTTATATGCCATTGCTTTATGATGTTAAGTAACGATGTACATGCTCATGATGGGTGTTCCTGTAGGTACACTGTTGGACCGAAGGGCCTAGGGGCGGATTGAGGCAGTGAGCTAAAAGGAGCAAGACGCTTATAGGATACATGTTTTTGATAGTCTCTACTCTAGGAGTAGTGTAAATCTATAGCTTTAACATTCATTATTGAGAATGAAATTAATTAGCTCGTGAAATTTTATTTTGGCCTGTAATCTTATTAACTCAAAGCTACAACCGAAACCCTAAGACGTTAGTAATGCATGTTTAGTCCATAATTTGTGTATTAAGAGGATGTTAAGGTATGAGGACCCTACATTAGTGGTATCAGAGCAGTGGTTAGATAACCCGGGAACGAGTGAAGGGTAGCCTTAGCAATAACTTGGCTAGGTGCTTACTTTTAAACATGTTTTATGCATATGTTGCATATGAAGTATATGATGTTGCACTAACATATTTTATTTCTCTAACGATGTATTATATGAACTGCTTTTGGGTATTGTTGTTAACCCTGGTGTTGCAGCATAGCAGCAAATGCTGAAGTAAGTAATGCGATTACATATGTACTTCTCCGTCGCCCACGCCTCTTGTAGTCTCGACCCCCGCTGGAAGAAGTTTGATAACTGATCAGATTGGTTATGACGGCCTCATCTATTTTGAGGGTAACGAGCTGAGGACAGACTTGATTGTTCTGGGAATGTCAGACTTCGAATGCATTGTGGGCATCAATGTGTTGAACAAGTATCAGGCAGTTGTGGACTGCAGACAAGGACTGTCCGATTCAGGTCTGATATGGGAGTCCAATGGACATTCTATGGGAATGGTTCCCGTTCAAGGATTCCATTAATATCTGCTGTCAAGATGGCACAGTTATTGGAACGAGACCATAAAGGATATCTCATATATGCTGTTGATATTACTGAAAAGAGGAAAGAGTTAAAGGTCGAGGATGTGCCCGTAGTGGCGGTGTTTCCTGATGTATTTCCGGAAGAGATTCCCGGATTCCCACCGACGACAAAGGTCGAGTTTGGGATTGAGTTATTACCGGGGACGTCTGCCATTTCTCGTGCCCCATATAGGATGGCACCAGCGGAGCTAAGGGAATTAAAGACACAGTTACAAGAGCTCTTTGATATGGGTTACATACGTCCTAGTGTATCGCCCTGGGGTGCACCCGTTTTACTTGTCAAGAGAAAGAATGATGATTCGATGCGTCTGTACATCGATTTCAGACAAATGAACAAAGCCACAGTAAATAATAAGTATCCACTTCCGTGGATCAATGATTTAGCTGACCAGTTGCAGGGTACAAGGCTCTACAGTAAGATCGATCTGAGGTCGGAGTACCCTCAGATTCGAGTAACAGAAAATGATGTTCAGAAGACAGCATTCAGGACTAGATATGGGCACTATGAATTACTAGCCATGTCTTTTGGAGTGACGAATGCCCCAGCTGTTTTTGTGAGCCTGATGAACAGAGTGTTCCAACCGTATTTGGATCAGTTCGTCATTGTTTTCATTGATTTGGAGGCATTACTTGTATGGTATGACGTTTACTATCTTTCGGACCATAAGAACCTGGAGTTTCTAATCATACAGGCTGAGTTGATTATGCACCAAAGAAGACGGATGGATTTATTCAAGGATTATGACTGTGAGATTGAGTACCATCCTGGTAAAGCAAATTTGATAGCAGACGCCTTAAGTCGGAAGGTGAAGAGTACTGCTGAAGACACTATGTGTTTATCAGCGATGATGACTTCTTATTGCCATATGGGCTATGATTTCGATGTGAACACGTCGCCGGTGTGAGTGTCGACCTTGTTGACCGAGCCAGACATATTTGAGGGAATCAGAAAGGCCAAGAGGTCGGATGATGAGGTTCAGAGGTGGACATCATTGTTGCTTCAGGGTCAGCCATCCAAGTTCAGAGTGGCTGAGGATGATTCTTTGAGACTGGGCAACCGATGGGTAGTCCCAGATACACCAGAGTTACGTAGAGGAATATTGGAGCGAGCTCACAGTAGTCGGTTCAGTATCCACCCAGGAGGAAGGAAGATGTACAAGGACCTATGCGGTCAATTCTGGTGGAGACGCATGAAGCGTGATGTTATGACTTTCGTCAAAAGATGTTTGATCTGCCAACAAGTAAAGGCAGAAAGACAGAGGCCTGGTGGTGAGCTGAAGAGCTTGGAAGTACCTAAGTGGAAGTGGGAGCACATATCTATGGACTTCGTGACCCACTTGCCAAGGTCGGCCTCTGGATTTGATGCGATCTGGGTGATCGTGGATATGCTGACGAAGGTAGCTCATTTCATCCCTTACAGTATGACTTTCTCGTATCTAAAGATGGCCCAATTATATGTGAGGGATGTAGTAAGGTTACATGGGGTTCCAGTCTCGATCGTGTCTGACAGAGACCCAAGGTTTACTTCTCATTTCTGGGAGGGTCTCCAGACAGCTTTGGGCACCGAGGTGAGACTGAGTACAGCTTATCACCCTCAGACAGATGGCCATACAGAGCGTACAATTCAGACGCTCGAAGACATGTTGAGAGCATGTGTTTTGGAGTTTGATACTCCGTGGCAAGATTCTATACCACTAGTAGAGTTCTCCTATAATAACAGCTATCAGGCGAGCATCCAAATTGAATTTGTTTACGAAGACATATACTCGAATATTCCCACAAAAATTAAAATTTGTCAAAAAAATTAAAAAAAAAACATCATTAACTGTGAAAATTGCTCAAAAACTTGTTCCAACCAAAAGAATGATGTACTCAAGACATAAACTCGAATATTCGCACAAAATCAAAATTTATAAAAAAAATCACAAAGCATACATGTGATGACCAGGGATTATAGATGTTAATCCCGGAGTGTTAATAACCCCTAAAGTTGTTTTACGTGGCGATTTGGAGTTTAATCGAGGTGTTGGGCCTTCTGGGCTCGTTTATTTGGGTAGTTGGGATCGTTGGATCCAGAGGTTGAGATTGTATTCTCATTTGGGTGAAAAACCTAAGAGTTGGGTTTTTGATGTGTCTCGGGATCTCGGGTGCTTGTGTGAGCACCGGTAGGGGGTTTTGGAGTTAGAGAGAGAATTTTTGAAAACAGATGATTTTTAATGAATCATGATGTATTTGTGGGGCTATTAGTATTTCGGTGTATTTTTGCTATAAATACCAGTTGAGCCCGAGATTTTAATTAAAAATCTCATTTCTCCTCCTTCAGCCGTCTCTCCCTCCCGCGTCGCCCATTCCCGATTTTCCCCAGCCCCCGCGGCTTCAGGCCGTGCGCCCGCCGCCGCCCGGCCGCCGTTCGGCGCGTGCGACCCGCCATCGGCTTCGTCTCGTCGAGGCGCAGCTATCCCCTCCGGCAATTGAGAGTTTCGTCGCGTTTTGAAGTCAGATTTTGCAGGAATGCGTCGATCCCCAAATTCTAGGGTTCTTCGATTTCGGTCGATTTTCCTTCCGATCTTCGTATGGGTAACCTTCCTTACCCCTTTTTCGTTGTTCTCATGTATTCCCCTGCCTTTTTGTGAATTATTGTGTTCGAATTTAAAGATTGGGTTCGAATTTAGGGCTATGGTTTCGAATTTGTTGGGGGTTTTGGCAATGGGGTGATGATTATTGCCCTTGATAGTTTAATTCACATTTTATATGAATTTTGGTGTTTAATTGGGTTCGATTTGTGAGATTAGGGTTCGAAAATTGTAGGGTGTTCTTGAACATTTTCGATATTGTCTCATTTGTTTCCCTCCCTGCATGTACCCTGCCCCGGGTCTTTTAAATGGTTAATTGTCGTGTGTTGACGATATTTTGAGGATTATGGGTGTGCTTGAGCATGGGTTACATGTTCGTAAATAATTGTGAATTATTTATCGTGTTAGCACATCATTCCTCGGGGCATGGAACTCGAGCAAGGTTTGGCTCGGACTTCGGAGATTTAAGGTACGTGCGACGTACGAGCATTACTATATATATTAGAGCATTGTGAAATGCCTAAGGTATTTTTGATTTCATTGAATATTGTGCGTATGGATATATATATATGTTGATATAGCCAAGGAACGACCAAATCTTGATATCGCCGCTTGTAGCGTGCGTGACACTAGAGTAGGATAACTCTTACAAGATATAAGGGGTACTGGGTTTATATGACTATTGTAGGGCATTTGAGATGCCTGAGGATGATCGTAGAATCATGCATTCATTATAAGACATTTGAGATGTCTAGGTATAATGAAGGATTGGTAAAATAAATGCTAGGCATTTGAGCTATCTGTGATTGATAGCGAGGTTGTGAAATCAGTATTAGATATTGAGATATCTATAATTGCATGTTTAATGAATTTGCAATCACTATCTGTTGATATTCGAGGATTAGGCATGCGATGAGTTAATCAATGTGTTGATTTACTGATTTTTGAGATTTGATGAGTTTGATGATTGTGAGAACAGGGACAGTACACAGAATCCCGGATGAGGACGTTATCATCCAGGGAGTATCATTTAAATTCATTAGTATTTACATTTGTTGTAAATTATGAATTTCATTATTGTGATTATGGGATTTTGTGTATTGGTATGCTCACCCCGTTGGGGGCTGTCTCTGTTGGGGCAGGTGAACAGGTACATCGATGGCTTTGGAGATGAGCTCGAGCTGTTGATTGGATGTACTCCCAGGATCGTGGCACCAGGGCTTGATGGAGCACGGTATCGTATAGAGTACTTATATACACTTAAGGGTTATATACACATTCATGATGCTCACATGTGAGCACGGTTATACTTGTATATGGGTTGTATATAAAGGCACGAGCCTTTCTCTCTTTCATTCTATGTTGCATGCAATTAAGGGTAGAATTGCTAATGATATGAGAGTCATTGGTGTATTATGTGGGTGTTGAAACCCACTTTTGTTATCATATGTGTGGTGTCTTCCCTGGCTGGGAATTTACTTGGTTTTGCTGTATTCTGATGAGTATTATGTTTCCCTGGCCGGGAATTATGTTATGTGTTGTGCTTTTATTTCGGGATAGCTCTATTTATGGGGAGACTCTGCCCAAATTTTTATAGAAGCCCACAATGTAAAAAGTGGCACCAAAGGGATGGTAAAGGGCGAACATATGAGTCTATTTGCTGTTAGGCTGATGATCTTATGACTTTGAGTATTAAAGGAAATTTGTAATTGCCATTCAATGGTAAAGTATCATCTGAGCTTCCCGATTGACTTTTTATTGAAAGCATGTGCCACACATAGTGGTTAATACACTAATCAGGGGTTAATGGCTAAGGGGGTCCTTACATTAGTGGTATCAGAGCAGTGGTTGCTCATTGGGGCTGTTAAGGGCCTAGGAAGTTATTGATAGCACATATTTATGCATGATGGCATTAATGTTGTATGACATAACAAATTGTTTATGTGCTATTATGATATGAAATGTGGTATTGCTAACCATTGTGGTTGTGAATCGTGTGGAACACGATAGGATGGCATTAATAGGGATGTCTGGCACTCCGTGTGTTACGTGCCAAGGAATCTGATTTTGTAAGAGAATCAGGTAAAGGGATATTTCCGAGGTAACATGTCTTGGTATACGTATTGACATGCAAGTGGTTGCATATATGTATTGAATGTTTGATGCATAGCGTATATGGCTATTACTGCTAACCCTGATGGTTGCAGGTTACAGGAAATATGGAGTACGAAAAGGAATGATGATTATACATATGTACGGGCATCCAAAGGGTAACATGTATTATGTGTTAAGTCATTTAACACAAGGTAAATCAAGGTATGCATAAGATAGTGCATGTGATATGATACATGTTGATACGCATCGTTTTACATATGTATATTGTGAAATATAAAGTTAGGATTTCAATGCTTACACTAAGGTCCATATGAAGCGATGAAGAATTCCGCTTATATGGAGTAGTAAGAAGCATTGAAATGCACTATTGATATTTCACGAGTCCAGGTTATCCTAGTGAGGATTTCAATGCTTATGCTAAGGTCCATATGAAGCGAGGAAAAATTCCGCTTATGTGGAGTAGTAAGAAGCATTGAAATGCACTACTGATAAGTGACTCAATTCCATAAGAAGCAAGAATTCTGTTGACATGGATTCCATAGGAAGCGAGGAAAAATTCCGCTTACGTGGATTTCCATAAGGAGCAAAATTCTGCTTACGTGGATGCCATACGAAGCGAGGATGAGATACCGCTCGTATGAAGAAGCGAGGATGAGATGCCGCTTGTTAGGATGATGATTCATTCCTTTGTGAGGACACGGATGATAGCGGTGATGTATTCCGCTGTGTCGATTTTATTCATTTCATTATGAGGACACGGATGATAGCGGTGATGTATTTCGCTGTGTCGATTTATATTCATTTCATTATGAGGACACGGATGATAGCGGGGATGTATTCCGCTGTGTCGATTTATATTTATTTGGCGATGGTTCATTCCGCCAGGCGTATTGATAGCGATGGTTCATTCCGCTATATTGATTGGCGATGGTTTATACCGCCGGGTATTGATAGCGATGCCTCTTTCCGCTATTATGTGGACGATGATTCATGCTCAGGTGTATAGTGAGGTTTCATGCCACTTATTATATTACGAGGTGTCATGCCGTCGATTCTATAGCGAGGGATTGTGCCGTTATGTACTCAGCACAAGATTTTGCCGCCTTCGAGCGATGGGTGCTGATTACGCACTATTATTGAGCGACGGAGACAGGTATGCCGCTATCTTGCTAGCGATGAGGTATGAGATATTGCTATTCTATTAGCTTTATTGTAGCTGGCATGCGTTGATATACATGTTTTATTATGCCTATTTTACTAGCATGATGGTGGATGACATACGCTGATGTACATGGACCGTCACGAGTTGACTGGGTTGTTTAGATGTCATTGTTGACATGTATCGTCACTAGTTGACAATGCCTTAGATGCCATGAGTTGGCATGTGTCGTCACAGGATGATGATGACGATGGTGTAGGAGATGTCTTATTAGACATGCATCATCGTTACGATGAATAATGTGTTGAGTATACGTATTCAGTGGTATGCCGTGGGTGCCAGTACCGAGCACAAGGTGGTGTGTGCGTCACTGATCGACGTGGCCCTTTATACCGAGCGGGTTGCTCGAGGAATGGATGGATGCGCTGTACATGTGATCGTACCGCAGCTTATTTTTGGGGGTAATCATATTACGAGTGGTGATACCCTTGAGGTATGCTCGTTGGAATGGCTTTTGGCCATGTGATTTGACGACAGGAGTAATCATGGAGGAAATTACTCGCTTTCTGTCGATGTGACATGTGGTAGACATGGTCACACCACCCATGAGGGTGTAGGATGAGTCCTAAGGGAGTAGGATCAGGTTATGTTAAGTACATAGGGACATTGGAGTGTCCAGGGTGTATCAGCATTTGAGGATTGTTGGGTAAAGACCCACTACTCTATTGAGTTTTCTTCCCATAGTATGATATACCATGTGGAAACGTCCGTCTTATTGGTAGGTTTGAGGTGAACCTAGTGAGGCAGCGACTAGTTTGTCTGCCGCGTGTGTGCAACACCATGAGGGGCTTGCTAGAGCCGTCATACTGCTCGTTGGAACCAAGTTTGGCAAATCGTAAGGTGATACGATGTGGATTGTGGTGAACTCTAGTAGTCACCATGTCATTTGAGGTTGAGGTTGTGCATGCCTCACTGAAACGTGTATACGTTTATGTTTAATCTTGGTGAGACTTGTCTGGGACAGCTCATGATGTTGGAGTACCAACAAGAGAGTCATCAAGTCGTTGACTCGATCTGGGGAATCCGTGTATTAGGGATACAATGGGTGTTATTGTATCCAGTTTTTCCGAACGGTGGTTCGAGACTTGTGGATCTCGAGTTCGATGGCACTTCCCTTGTGAGGAAGGAGGTAGTATTATACCAATAGGGAATCTTTGAAAGATTCGGTAAGTTAATGCATGTAGTGTTGATTTTGGGAATCACACCGCGTGTTGTTAATCGTCGATTATCATCCTCCACTGAGTAGGGAATGACTCAGAATTGACGGTTGTGTTTGGGGCTTAGGGGTAGGTTGTAGATACCCGAGCCGAGTGCATTGAATATGCATGTGATGTCAGTGCTTAGGCAGGTATACCGGTGAGTATACGGATGCCAGTTATTGATTTCCTTTTTGACAAGCATAGAGTTATGCTATTTTCGGATAATTAAATCTCTGATGAGAGATATGGAACACCTTGAGATTGAGAATCTCCATGGCACGATAATTATGAGGAATAATCGTGAGGTTAGTTGACTTCCCTTGAGGAGGGATTATCTTGTGTGGGTTAAGGTATTTCCTTGTTGTTGTTTTCCTCCGAGTTATGCGATAGCCTTCCCAAGTTTGGATTGTTAAATCCTAGGATTATCAAGGGATGGCAGGAATTCGGATTGGTTGGGTGTCGCTGTCGACACAAGTGTTGAGGATGCAATGGGTTTATTGCATGTCCTTTCAGAATTTGAAACTCTGTGGAGTCTCGATTGTTTATTTATGATTAGGATGTGATACTTGGAACATCCGGAGGTGGACATCTTGTGAGATGTCTTTTGTGTGAATCTGTGGCCGTGAGTTGCCCAAATTGAGTTGCAATGATGCGACTGCTCCTTCGATGGAAAAGGTTTTGAAGTGGAAACCAGGTTTGGTGTGTGTACACCGTGGTATACTAGTGTTTCCCTCGTAACGATGTATGTTAGACATCGTGAGTCTTGATAGAGATGTCATGGAATGATATCTACGATAGAATCAGGAGCGATTCGAATCCTCGCAGTTTCAGTTGACTAACTGCTTTTGTATTATTAGCGTTGAGTTGTGCTGACGCTCTTTGACGTTATGATGGATTTGGAAGTCTATTCCACTCCAGAGTTTGACACGAGGTCAACGTTCTCACGGTTGAGGTGTCATTTAGGATGCGTTCATACTAATTGTATTAGAACTAAGGATGACTGTCCGATCTACAGCCGTAAGTATTGGTTGTTTTGCAGTCATGAGAGGCTGACTTTTGGGATGACCCGCACCGAGGTACGTTTTTGCCTCTTGGGTGATATGTTGGTTTTGGTATGTCGCTCTGTTTCAGAGTTTGAAGAGAGGTAAGTATCCTCGCGTTTATTAATACGATTTTGATATGGTCAAGAATCGAGGTTATGGCTTCATGTTGTTGTGTAGCCTGGGTGTTATGTGATACACCGGTGCTAATTTCGAGGACGAAATTCTTTTAGTGGGGGATATTGTGATGAACATGGATTATAGATGTTAATCCCGGAGTGTTAATAACCCCTAAAGTTGTTTTTACGTGGCGATTTGGAGTTTAATCGAGGTGTTGGGCCTTCTGGGCTCGTTTATTTGGGTAGTTGGGATCGTTGGATCCAGAGGTTGAGATTGTATTCTCATTTGGGTGAAAAACTTAAGAGTTGGGTTTTGATGTGTCTCGGGATCTCGGGTGCTTGTGTGAGCACCGGTAGGGGGTTTTGGAGTTAGAGAGAGAATTTTTGAAAACAGATGATTTTTAATGAATCATGATGTATTTGTGGGGCTATTAGTATTTCGGGGTATTTTTGCTATAAATACCAGTTGAGCCCGAGATGTTAATTAAAAATCTCATTTCTCCTCCTTCAGCCGTCTCTCCCTCCCGCGTCGCCCATTCCCGATTTTCCCCAGCCCCCGCGGCTTCAGGCCGTACGCCCGCTGCCGTCCGGCCGCCGTTCGGCGCGTGCGACCCGCCACCGGCTTCGTCTCGTCGAGGCGCAGCTATCCCCTCCGGCAATTGAGAGTTTCGTCGCGTTTTGAAGTCGGATTTTGCAGGAATGCGTCGATCCCCAAATTCTAGGGTTCTTCGATTTCGGTCGATTTTCCATCCGATCTTCGTATGGGTAACCTTCCTTACCCCTTTTTCGTTGTTCTCATGTATTACTCTGCCTTTTTGTGAATTATTGTGTTCGAATTTAAAGATTGGGTTCGAATTTAGGGCTATGGATTCGAATTTTTTGGGGGTTTTGGCAATGGGGTGATGATTCTTGCCCTTGATAGTTTAATTCACATTTTAGATGAATTTTGGTGTTTAATTGGGTTCGATTTGTGAGATTAGGGTTCGAAAATTGTAGGGTGTTCTTGAACAATTTTCGATATTGTCTCATTTGTTTCCCTCCCTGCATGTACCCTGCCCCGGGTCTTTTAAATGGTTAATTGTCGTGTGCTGACGATATTTTGAGGATTATGGGTGTGCTTGAGCATGGGTTACCTGTTCGTAAATAATTGTGAATTATTTATCGTGTTAGCACATCATTCCTCGGGGCATGGAACTCGAGCAAGGTTTGGCTCGGACTTCGGAGATTTAAGGTACGTGCGACGTACGAGCATTACTATATATATTAGAGCATTGTGAAATGCCTAAGGTATTTTTGATTTCATTGAATATTGTGCGTATGGATATATATATATATATGTTGATATAGCCAAGGAACGACCAAATCTTGATATCGCCGCTTGTAGCGTGCGTGACACTAGAGTAGGATAACTCTTACAAGATATAAGGGGTACTGGGTTTATATGACTATTGTAGGGCATTTGAGATGCCTGAGGATGATCGTAGAATCATGCATTCATTATAAGACATTTGAGATGTCTAGGTATAATGAAGGATTGGTAAAATAAATGCTAGGCATTTGAGCTATCTGTGATTGATAGCGAGGTTGTGAAATCAGTATTAGATATTGAGATATCTATAATTGCATGTTTAATGAATTTGCAATCACTATCTGTTGATATTCGAGGATTAGGCTTGCGATGAGTTAATCAATGTGTTGATTTACTGATTTTTGAGATTTGATGAGTTTGATGATTGTGAGAACATGGACAGTACACGGAATCCCGGATGAGGACGTTATCATCCAGGGAGTATCATTTAAATTCGTTAGTATTTACATTTGTTGTAAATTATGAATTTCATTATTGTGATTATGGGATTTTGTGTATTGGTATGCTCACCCCGTTGGGGGCTGTCTCTGTTGGGGCAGGTGAACAGGTACATCAATGGCTTTGGAGATGAGCTCGAGCTGTTGATTGGATGTACTCCCAGGATCGTGGTACATGGCTTGATGGAGCACAGTATCGTATAGAGTACTTATATACACCTAAGGGTTATATACACATTCATGATGCTCGCATGTGAGCACGGTTATACTTGTATATGGGTTGTATATAAAGGCATGAGCCTTTCTCTCTTTCATTCTATGTTGCATGCAATTAAGGGTAGAATTGCTAATGATATGAGAGTCATTGGTGTATTATGTGGGTGTTGAAACCCACTTTTGTTATCATATGTGTGGTGTCTTCCCTGGCTGGGAATTTACTTGGTTTTGCTGTATTCTGATGAGTATTATGTTTCCCTGGCCGGGAATTATGTTATGTGTTGTGCTTTTATTTCGGGATAGCTCTATTTATGGGGAGACTCTGCCCAAATTTTTATAAAAGCCCACAATGTAAAAAGTGGCACCAAAGGGATGGTAAAGGGCGAACATATGAGTCTATTTGCTGTTAGGCTGATGATCTTATGACTTTGAGTATTAAAGGGAAATTTGTAATTGCCATTCAATGGTAAAGTATCATCTGAGCTTCCCGATTGACTTTTATTGAAAGCATGTGCCACACATAGTGGTTAATACACTAATCAGGGGTTAAGGGCTAAGGGGGTCCTTACAATACATAATTCGTGAAATTTTCCCAAAAACTTCTTCCAACCAAGAAAATGATGTACTCAAGACTTGATGCTAGATTCCATAAATTGAATTTATTTACGAAAATATATACTAGAATATTCGTACAAAATCGAAATTTATCAAAACAAAAAAAAATCCTTACATGTGAAAATTGCTCAAAAACTTGTTCCAACCAAAAAAACGAGGTACTCAAGAATTATACTCGAATATTCGAACGATATCAAAATTTAAAAAAAGCACAAAAGATACATAATTTGTGAAAATTTCTGAAAAACTTCTTCCAACCAAGAAAATGATGTACTCATGACTTGACGTTAAATTCCACAAATTGAATTTGTTTACGAAGACATATACTCGAATAGCCGCACAAAATCGAAATTTATCAAAAAATAAAAAAAAATCATTAACAGTGAAAATTGCTCAAAAACTTGTTCCAACCAAAAATGATGTAATCAAGACTTAGACCCGAATACTCGCACGAAATCAAAATTTAAAAAAGAACACAAAACATACGTAATTTGTGAAATTTCTCAAAAACTTCTTCCAACAAAGAAATTGATGTACCCAATACTTGATGTTAGATTCCACAAATTGAATTTGTTTACAAAGACATAGACTAGAATATTCGCATAAAATCGGAATTTATCAAAAAAACCTCCTTAACTGTGAAAATTGCTCAAAAACTTGTTCCAACAAAGAAAATGATGTACTCAAGATGTATACTCAAATACTTGTACGAAATCGAAATTTATCAAAAAACCAAAAAATTAGTTAACTGTGAAAATTGTTGAAAAACGTGTTCCAACCAAGAAAATGATATACTAATGATATATACTTGAATACACGCATGAAATCGAAATTTATCAAAAAATGAAAAACTTAAAAAACTTGTGAAAATTTCTCAAAAACTTCTCCCCGACAAAGAAGATGAAGTGCTCAAGACTTGATGCCAAATTCCACAAATTGAATTTGTTTATGAAGACATATAGTCGAATATTCGGACAAAATCAAAATTTATCCAAAAATAAAAAAAAATCATCATTTAAGGTGAGAATTGCTCAAAAACTTGTACCAACCAAGAAAATTATATACTCAAGATATATACTCAAATATTCGCACGAAATCAAAATTTACCAAAAATCATAAAACATACGTAATTTGTGAAGACTTCTAAAAAACTTCTTCCAACCAAGAAAATGATGTAATCAAGACATATACTCGTATATTCAAACGAAATCGAAATTTATAAAAAATCACAAAACATAAGTAATTTGTGAAAATTTCTCAAAAACTTCTTCCAACAATGAAAATGATGTACTCAAGACTTGATGTTAAATTCCGCAAATTGAATTTGTTTATGAAGACATATACTCGAATATTCGCACAAAATGAAAATTTATCCAAAAATAAAAAAACGTCTTTAACATTGAAAATTGCTCAAAGACTTGTTCCAACCAAGAAAATGATTGTACTTAAGACATATATTTGAATACTCGCACGAAATCGAAATTTTTCAAAAAACTACCTAAATTGTGAAAATTTGTAAAAAATTTCTTCCGACCAAGAAAATTATGTACTCAAGACTTGATGTTAGATTCCACAAATTGAATTTGTGGACGAAGACATATACTCGAATATTCCCACAAAATCAAAATTTATCAAAAAAATTAAAAAAAAGCATCCTTAACTGTGAAAATTGCTCAAAAACTTGTTCCATCAAGAAAATGATGTACTCAAGACATAAACACGAATATTCGCACAAAATAAAAATTTATAAAAAAAAATCACAAAGCATACATAATTCGTGAAATTTTCCCAAAAACTTCTTCCAGCCAAGAAAATGATGTACTCAAGACTTGATGCTAGATTCCACAAATTGAATTTATTTACGAAAACATATACTAGAATATTCGTACAAAATCGAAATTTATCAAAAAAAAACAAATATCCTTACATGTGAAAATTGCTCAAAAACTTGTTCCAACCAAGAAAACGAGGTACTCAAGAATTATACTCGAATATTCGAACGATATCAAAATTTAAAAAAAGCACAAAACATACATAACTTGTGAAAATTTCTGAAAAACTTCTTCCAACCAAGAAAATGATGTGCTCAAGACTTGACGTTAAATTCCACAAATTGAATTTGTTTACGAAGACATATACTCGAATAGCCGCACAAAATCGAAATTTATCAAAAAATAAAAAAAAATCATTAACAGTGAAAATTGCTCAAAAACTTGTTCCAACCAAGAAAATGATGTAATCAAGACTTACACCCGAATACTCGCACGAAATCAAAATTTAAAAAAGAACACAAAACATACGTAATTTGTGAAATTTCTCAAAAACTTCTTCCAACAAAGAAAATGATGTACCCAATACTTGATGTTAAGATTCCACAAATTGAATTAGTTTACACAGACATAGACTAGAATATTCGGATAAAATCGGAATTTATCAAAAAAACCTCCTTAACTGTGAAAATTGCTCAAAAACTTGTTCCAACAAAGAAAATGATGTACCCAAGATGTATACTCGAATACTTGTACGAAATCGAAATTTATCAAAAAACCAAAAAATTAGTTAACTGTGAAAATTGTTGAAAAACTTGTTCCAACCAAGAAAATGATATACTAATGATATATACTCGAATACACGCATGAAATCTAAATTTATCAAAAAATGAAAAACTTAAAAAATTGTGAAAATTTCTCAAAAACTTCTCCCCGACAAAGAAGATGAAGTGCTCAAGACTTGATGCCAAATTCCACAAATTGAATTTGTTTACGAAGACAAATAGTCGAATATTCGGACAAAATCAAAATTTATCCAAAAATAAAAAAAATCATCATTTAAGGTGAGAATTGCTCAAAAACTTGTACCAACCAAGAAAATTATATACTCAAGATATATACGCAAATATTCGCACGAAATCAAAATTTACCAAAAATCATAAAACATACGTAATTTGTGAAGACTTCTAAAAAACTTCTTCCAACCAAGAAAATGATGTAATCAAGACATATACTCGTATATTCAAACGAAATCGAAATTTATAAAAAATCACAAAACATACGTAATTTGTGAAAATTTCTCAAAAACTTATTCCAACAATGAAAATGATGTAATCAAGACTTGATGTTAAATTTCGCAAATTGAATTTGTTTATGAAGACATATACTCGAATATTCGCACAAAATGAAAATTTATCCAAAAATAAAAAAACGTCTTTAACATTGAAAATTGCTCAAAGACTTGTTCCAACCAAGAAAATGATGTACTTAAGACATATATTTGAATACTCGCACGAAATCGAAATTTTTCAAAAAACTACCTAAATTGTGAAAATTTGTAAAAAATTTCTTCCGACCAAGAAAATTATGTACTCAAGACTTGATGTTAGATTCCACAAATTGAATTTGTGGACGAAGACATATACTCGAATATTCCCACAAAATCAAAATTTATCAAAAAAATTAAAAAAAAAGCATCCTTAACTGTGAAAATTGCTCAAAAACTTGTTCCATCAAGAAAATGATGTACTCAAGACATAAACACGAATATTCGCACAAAATAAAAATTTATAAAAAAAAATCACAAAGCATACATAATTCGTGAAATTTTCCCAAAAACTTCTTCCAGCCAAGAAAATGATGTACTCAAGACTTGATGCTAGATTCCACAAATTGAATTTATTTACGAAAACATATACTAGAATATTCGTACAAAATCGAAATTTATCAAAAAAAAACAAATATCCTTACATGTGAAAATTGCTCAAAAACTTGTTCCAACCAAGAAAACGAGGTACTCAAGAATTATACTCGAATATTCGAACGATATCAAAATTTAAAAAAAGCACAAAACATACATAACTTGTGAAAATTTCTGAAAAACTTCTTCCAACCAAGAAAATGATGTGCTCAAGACTTGACGTTAAATTCCACAAATTGAATTTGTTTACGAAGACATATACTCGAATAGCCGCACAAAATCGAAATTTATCAAAAAATAAAAAAAAAATCATTAACAGTGAAAATTGCTCAAAAACTTGTTCCAACCAAGAAAATGATGTAATCAAGACTTACACCCGAATACTCGCACGAAATCAAAATTTAAAAAAGAACACAAAACATACGTAATTTGTGAAATTTCTCAAAAACTTCTTCCAACAAAGAAAATGATGTACCCAATACTTGATGTTAAATTCCACAAATTGAATTAGTTTACACAGACATAGACTAGAATATTCGCATAAAATTGGAATTTATCAAAAAAACCTCCTTAACTGTGAAAATTGCTCAAAAACTTGTTCCAACAAAGAAAATGATGTACCCAAGATGTATACTCGAATACTTGTACGAAATCGAAATTTATCAAAAAACCAAAAAATTAGTTAACTGTGAAAATTGTTGAAAAACTTGTTCCAACCAAGAAAATGATATACTAATGATATATACTCGAATACACGCATGAAATCTAAATTTATCAAAAAATGAAAAACTTAAAAAATTGTGAAAATTTCTCAAAAACTTCTCCCCGACAAAGAAGATGAAGTGCTCAAGACTTGATGCCAAATTCCACAAATTGAATTTGTTTACGAAGACAAATAGTCGAATATTCGGACAAAATCAAAATTTATCCAAAAATAAAAAAAATCATCATTTAAGGTGAGAATTGCTCAAAAACTTGTACCAACCAAGAAAATTATATACTCAAGATATATACGCAAATATTCGCACGAAATCAAAATTTACCAAAAATCATAAAACATACGTAATTTGTGAAGACTTCTAAAAAACTTCTTCCAACCAAGAAAATGATGTAATCAAGACATATACTCGTATATTCAAACGAAATCGAAATTTATAAAAAATCACAAAACATACGTAATTTGTGAAAATTTCTCAAAAACTTATTCCAACAATGAAAATGATGTAATCAAGACTTGATGTTAAATTTCGCAAATTGAATTTGTTTATGAAGACATATACTCGAATATTCGCACAAAATGAAAATTTATCCAAAAATAAAAAAAACGTCTTTAACATTGAAAATTGCTCAAAGACTTGTTCCAACCAAGAAAATGATGTACTTAAGACATATATTTGAATACTCGCACGAAATCGAAATTTTTCAAAAAACTACCTAAATTGTGAAAATTTGTAAAAAATTTCTTCCGACCAAGAAAATTATGTACTCAAGACTTGATGTTAGATTCCACAAATTGAATTTGTGGACGAAGACATATACTCGAATATTCCCACAAAATCAAAATTTATCAAAAAAATTAAAAAAAAAGCATCCTTAACTGTGAAAATTGCTCAAAAACTTGTTCCATCAAGAAAATGATGTACTCAAGACATAAACACGAATATTCGCACAAAATAAAAATTTATAAAAAAAAATCACAAAGCATACATAATTCGTGAAATTTTCCCAAAAACTTCTTCCAGCCAAGAAAATGATGTACTCAAGACTTGATGCTAGATTCCACAAATTGAATTTATTTACGAAAACATATACTAGAATATTCGTACAAAATCGAAATTTATCAAAAAAAAAAACAAATATCCTTAAATGTGAATATTGCTCAAAAACTTGTTCCAACCAAGAAAACGAGGTACTAAAGAATTATACTCGAATATTCGAACGATATCAAAATTTAAAAAAAGCACAAAACATACATAACTTGTGAAAATTTCTGAAAAACTTCTTCCAACCAAGAAAATGATGTGATCAAGACTTAACGTTAAATTCCACAAATTGAATTTGTTTACGAAGACATATACTCGAATAGCCGCACAAAATCGAAATTTATCAAAAAATAAAAAAAATCATTAACAGTGAAAATTGCTCAAAAACTTGTTCCAACCAAGAAAATGATGTAATCAAGACTTAGACCCGAATACTCGCACGAAATCAAAATTTAAAAAGAACACAAAACATACGTAATTTGTGAAATTTCTCAAAAACTTCTTCCAACAAAGAAAATGATGTACCCAATACTTGATGTTAGATTCCACAAATTGAATTTGTTTACAAAGACATAGACTAGAATATTCGCATAAAATCGGGATTTATCAAAAAAACCTCCTTAACTGTGAAAATTGCTCAAAAACTTGTTCCAACAAAGCAAATGATGTACTCAAGATGTATACTCGAATACTTGTACGAAATCGAAATTTATCAAAAAACCAAAAAATTAGTTAATTGTGAAAATTGTTGAAAAACTTGTTCCAACAAAGAAAATGATATACTAATGATATATACTCGAATACACGCATGAAATCGAAATTTATCAAAAAATGAAAAACTTAAAAAACTTGTGAAAATTTCTAAAAAACTTCTCCCCGACAAAGGAGATGAAGTGCTCAAGACTTGATGCCAAATTCCACAAATTGAATTTGTTTACAAAGACATATAGTCGAATATTCGGACAAAATCAAAATTTATCCAAAAATAAAAAAAAATCATCATTTAAGGTGAGAATTGCTCAAAAACTTGTACCAACCAAGAAAATTATATACTCAAGATATATACTCAAATATTCGCACGAAATCAAAATTTACCAAAAATCAAAAAACATACGTAATTTGTGAAGACTTCTAAAAAACTTCTTCCAACCAAGAAAATGATGTAATCAAGACATATACTCGTATATTCAAACGAAATCGAAATTTATAAAAAATCACAAAACATACGTAATTTGTGAAAATTTCTCAAAAACTTCTTCCAACATAGAAAATGATGTACTCAAGACTTGATTTTAAATTCCGCAAATTGAATTTGTTTATGAAGACATATACTCGAATATTCGCACAAAATGAAAATTTATCCAAAAATAAAAAAACGTCTTTAACATTGAAAATTGCTCAAAGACTTGTTCCAACCAAGAAAATGATGTACTTAAGACATATATTTGAATACACGCACGAAATCGAAATTTTTCAAAAAATCAAAAAACTACCTAAATTGTGAAAATTTGTAAAAAACTTCTTACGACCAAGAAAATTATGTACTCAATACTTGATGTTAGATTCCACAAATTGAATTTGTGGACGAAGACATATACTCGAATATTCCCACAAAATCAAAATTTATCAAAAAAATTAAAAAAAAGCATCCTTAACTGTGAAAATTGCTCAAAAACTTGTTCCAACCAAGAAAATGATGTACTCAAGACATAAACTCGAATATTCGCACAAAATCAAAATTTAAAAAAAAATCACAAAGCATACATAATTCGTGAAATTTTCCCAAAAACTTCTTCCAGCCAAGAAATTGATGTACTCAAGACTTGATGCTAGATTCCACAAATTGAATTTCTTTACGAAAACATATACTAGAATATTCGTACAAAATCGAAATTTATCAAAAAAAAAAACAAATATCCTTACATGTGAAAATTGCTCAAATACTTGTTCCAACCAAGAAAACGAGGTACTCAAGAATTATACTCGAATATTCGAACGATATCAAAATTTTAAAAAAGCACAAAACATACATAACTTGTGAAAATTTCTGAAAAACTTCTTCCAACCAAGAAAATGATGTGCTCAAGACTTGACGTTAAATTCCACAAATTGAATTTGTTTACGAAGACATATACTCGAATAGCCGCACAAAATCGAAATTTATCAAAAAATAAAAAAAATCATTAACAGTGAAATTTGCTTAAAAACTTGTTCCAACCAAGAAAATGATGTAATCAAGACTTAGACCCGAATACTCGCACGAAATAAAATTTAAAAAAGAACACAAAACATACGTAATTTGTGAAATTTCTCAAAAACTTCTTCCAACAAAGAAAATGATGTACCCAATACTTGATGTTAGATTCCACAAATTGAATTTGTTTAAAAAGACATAGACTAGAATATTCGCATAAAATCAAAATTTATCAAAAAAACCTCCTTAACTGTGAAAATTGCTCAAAAACTTGTTCCAACAAAGCAAATGATGTACTCAAGATGTATACTCGAATACTTGTACGAAATCGAAATTTATCAAAAAACCAAAAAATTAGTTAACTGAAAATTGTTGAAAAACTTGTTCCAACCAAGAAAATGATATACTAATGATATATACTCGAATACACGCATGAAATCGAAATTTATCAAAAAATGAAAAACTTAAAAAACTTGTGAAAATTTCTCAAAAACTTCTCCCCGACAAAGAAGATGAAGTGCTCAAGACTTGATGCCAAATTCCACAAATTGAATTTGTTTACGAAGACATATAGTCGAATATTCGGACAAAATCAAAATTTATCCAAAAATAAAAAAAAATCATCATTTAAGGTGAGAATTGCTCAAAAACTTGTACCAACCAAGAAAATTATATACTCAAGATATATACTCAAATATTCGCACGAAATCAAAATTTACCAAAAATCATAAAACATACGTAATTTGTGAAGACTTCTAAAAAACTTCTTCCAACCAAGAAAATGATGTAATCAAGACATATACTCGTATATTCAAACGAAATCGAAATTTATAAAAAATCACAAAACATACGTAATTTGTGAAAATTTCTCAAAAACTTCTTCCAACAAAGAAAATGATGTACTCAAGACTTGATGTTAAATTCCGCAAATTGAATTTGTTTATGAAGACATATACTCGAATATTCGCACAAAATGAAAATTTATCCAAAAATAAAAAAACGTCTTTAACATTGAAATTGCTCAAAGACTTGTTCCAACCAAGAAAATGATGTACTGAAGACATATATGTAAGGACCCCCTTAGCCCTTAACCCCTAATTAGTGTATTAACCACTATGTGTGGCACATGCTTTCAATAAAAAGTCAATCAGGAAGCTCAGATGATACTTTACCATTGAATGTCAATTACAAAATTTCCTTTAATACTCAATGGTATAAGATCATCATCCTAACAATAAAAGACTCATATGTTTGCCCTTTACCAACCCCTTGGTGCCACTTTTCACATTGTGAACTTTTATAAAAATTTGGGCAGAGTCTCCCCATAAATAGAGCTATCCCAAAAAAAAACACAACACATAACATAATTCCCGGCCAGGGAACACATAATACTCATCATAATGCAGTAATACAAGTAAATTCCCAGCCAGGGAAGACACCACACATATGACGACAACAGTGGGTTTCAACACCCACATAATACACCAATGACTCTCATATCATTTAGCAATTCTACCTCTAATTGCATGCAACCTCAAATGAAAGAGAGAAAGGCTCATACCTTTATATACAATCCATATACAAGTATAATCGTGCTCACATGCGAGCATCATGAATATGTATAAAATCCTCAGGTGTATATATAGGTACTCTATACGATACCGTGCTCCATCAAGCCCTGGTACCACGATCCTGGGAGTACCTCCAATCAACAGCTCGAGCTCATCTCCAAAGCCATCGATGTACCTATTCACCTGCCCCAACAGAGACAGCCCCCAACGGGGTGAGCATACCAATACACAAAATCCCATAATCACAATAATGAAATTCATAATTTACAACAAAGGTAAATACAAATGAATTTAAATGATACTCCCTGGATGGCAACCTCATCCGGGATTCCGTGTACTGTCCCTGTCCTCACAATCATCAAACTCATCAAATCTCAAAAATCAGTAAATCAACACATTGATTAACTCATCGCATGCCTAATCCTCGAATATCAACAGATAGTGATCGTAAATTCATTAAACATGCAATTATAGATATCTCAATATCTAATACTGATTTCACAACCTCGCTATCAATCACAGATAGCTCAAATGCCGAGCATTTGTTTTACCAATCCTTCATTATACCTAGACATCTCGAATGTCTTATAATGAATACATGATTCTACGAACCTAGACATCTCAAATGTCTCATAATAGATACATATAAACCCAGTACCCCTTATATCATGTAAGAGTCATCCTACTCTAGTGTCACACACGCTACAAGCGGCGATATCAAGATTTGGGTCATTCCTTGGCTATATCAACATATATATATATAATCCTCATACGCGATTATTCAATGAAATCAAATTTCATTATGCATTCACAAATGCCCTAATATATAGAAATGCTCGTACGTCGCACGTACCTTAAATCTCCGAAGTCCGAGCCAAACCTTGCTCGAGTTCCATGCCCCGAGGAATGATGTGCTAACACGATAAATAATTCACAATTATTTACGAACATGTAACCTATGCTCAAGCACACCCATATCCCTCAAAATATTGTCAACACACGACAATTAACCTTTTAAAAGACCCGGGGCAGGGTACATGCAGGGAGGGAAATAAATGAGACAATATCGAAATTTGTTCAAGAACACCCTACAAAAATCGAACCTTAATCTCACAATTTTGAACCCAATTAAATACCATAATTCATCTAAAATGTGAATTAAGCTATCCAAGCAAGAATCAACACCCCTTGACAAAAACCCCCAATTTTCGAATTCAATCCCTTAAATTCGAACCCAAACAAGCCCTTAAATTCGAACCCTTAAAATTCATCAAATTCGAACACAATAAAGGCAGGGAAATACACGAAAATGACGAAAAAGGGGTAAGGGAGGTTACCCAAACGAAAATCGGAAGAAATCGGACGAAAATCGAAGAACCCTAGAAATTGGGGATCGGCGCTTCCAGCCAAAATCCGACTTCAAAACGTGGCGAAACTTTGAATTGACGGAGGGGTTAGCTGCGCCTCGACGAGACGAAGCCGGTGATAGGTCGCACGCGCCGGACGGCGGCGGGCGAAGCGCCTGAAGCGGCGAAGGGGGCTGGCAGACGGGAAAATCGCATGCGGGAAGAGAGAGAGGAATTTGGGGCTGAAATGAAATAATTTCTAAAATTTTGGATTCAATTGGTATTTATAGCAAAAATACCCCGAAAAAATAATAGCCCCACAAATACATCGTGATTCATTAAAAATCATCTGTTTTCAAAAACTCTCTCTCTAACTCCAAAATCCCCTACCGGTGCTCACACGGCACCCGAGATCCCGAGACACATAAAAAACCCAACTCTTAGGTTTTTCACCCAAATGAGAATACAATCTCAACCTCTGGATCCAACGATCCCAACTACCCAAATAAACGAGCCCAGAAGGCCCAACACCTCGATTAAACTCCGAATCGCCACGTAAAACCACTTTAGGGATTATTAACACTACGGGATTAACACCTATAATTCCTGGTCATCACAATATCCCCGAAATGATTATGTGGGTAAGCATACAATTAAAGGTTGTTAATTGTGAGCCTATGTGCTAAAGGCGTATTTTTATGTGGGAGTGATTTATTTATTTTGAGGATGTGGTTTAGGGAGCATGTTAGGTGTTTTTAATTGTTGTGATGATGTGGTAAAATAATAAAATATCAAGGAAAGATATTTTTATACATCGTATGAAATACCGGGACACAATTAAACACCCCAAAACCACCCTACATGCAACCACCCCACCCCCACTTGACTTAACCCACGCCCCTCCCCTGTTTTTCTGGGAAAGCAGATGACTAAGCAAGCAACTTTACTTGAAGATATTTTCATCTTGCCTCTTCCAAAAAGCTCCCTTCTTTTTCCCTTCATCTCTCTGCAACTTGGTCGAGTTCCAGGAGAAAAGTGATCGGGTTTCATTCTTCTTTTCATATAGAAAATCGAAGGGCAAAAGTGGTGAGGAGTCACATTTTTTCCCAGTTTTCAGTTTCCTGGCATGCTTGTTCTTTGTAGCAGATTTGGCATGCTAGTTTAGGGTATGATGTTATCTTGTTACGAATACCTTTATGTGATGTTTGTGAAGCCCTTAGCATGTTTAGTTAAGAAACTTGCATGCTTTATGTGCTAGATTTGTAGTAGAGAAAAGGGTTCCTCGAACATCCGAGCAGGGTAGTACTCTGTTTTTCATGTTAAGAAGGGTTTTACCATGAATATTTGAAGCATGCTAACTTAGGTTTTGGTCGAACCTTCGATGTGATTTCGTGTATGGTAGCTTGTTGAAGGTACCAGTATATTTCCTTGAGCATGTTGCATGTATTATGTGAAGGATTTAATCATGTGAAAGGTAGTGTTCGAAAATTCTGGGCAAGGTTCAAGTGCCCTGTTTTCTGGAAATATATGTGTGGGGAGTGTTTTTATGAAGGTATTATCATACACGTCAAGCTTAGGTTTTGGTAAAACTTTGATGTGAAAATATGCATGGTAGTTTTGTGAAGCCCATGGCATGTTTGTTCGAGCTTTCTTTATGCTATATGTGATAGGTTTAATAGCATGAAGTGAGGTGCTCAAGAAATCTGGAAATGAATATGTTACCCTGTTTCCAGAAAAGTTGATCCAGTACTTGTTTAAATGATCGACGTTTATACATGTAGGCTTATGCTTGGGGTGTAAATTTGGTATGAATACACTCGGAGTAGTGTATTGTAATTGCTAGCATAATTGTTCAAACATGTGGTGTATGTTTTATGCTAGATCGAAGGGTATGAATATAGGTGTTCGAGAATTCTGGGTTAGTATTTCTCGAACATGGCATCTCGATCGATCGACATTTCTTCTCGATCGATCGAGCGAGGCAGAATCTTGGTTCTGATTTTAGGCGTCTTCTCGATCGATCGGGAAAAGGGGCCGATCGATCGAGAGACCCAGAATGTTGAAAAATTTAAATTGATATATTTTGTTAAAGTTTTGATATTGGAATGTTATGAGGTGCATAATATTGTGTTGTGTGGCTATGTAGAACCATCCCAGGTGCCATCACAACCGAGGAGATAAAGTCGATTGACTCCTCTATCTTTTGGAAAGGTACGTAAGCGACGTACGGGCATCCCAACGGTAACATGTGCTTTATGTTTGTCTTTTTGACGCATGATGAATGCAATGTGGTGCATTAAGGTTATGATACATGTTATTATGCATTGTTTTTGCATATGTATGTTGTGAAATATAAGAGGTGTATTTCACGAGTCAAGGTTATCTTAGTAAGGATTTTAATTGCTTACGCTAAGGTCCATTGGAAGCGAGGAAGAATTCCGCTTACATGGAGTAGCAAGAAGCATTAAAATGTACTAATGATAAGGGCTCATGATTGAAATAAGGATTTAAGGAGGAAGGATGTCATGACATTTATTTATGAAACCATATATTCTTATAATGTGTTTTTATTATGAATTATGGTACAGGGACAACCAATGGGCGTTATAAATGCTGAAAATACAGGAAGGGCTTGTGTTTAAGATTTGCATTATGCCTTACTTTCATATTATGTTGAATATGAATTGTGTTATGCTCATGTGTTGGGGGTTGTCTTTGTAGGTGCCTTTTGTCGAGAACCAGGGTCGGGTTGATATGCTGAGCTGTAAGGAGTGCTACAGGATTAGCATGTTAGAGAAAATTTTTGTATAGCTTCTACTGAGTAGAGTAAGACTATAATGTAGTACCTTTGTAGGAATTGTGTCTTCCTTTTGAAACATTTTGGTACTGTAATCTCTAAAGCTCAGATAAATCAACACGGCATGTTACTCTGATTTATTCACATGAATGTTTAGTTCTCTAAATTGCACCTTAATGTCTTGATGTGATAACGGGGTCTCACATTTAGTGGTATCAGAGCAGTGGTTAGATAACCAGGGAAGAGTGAAGGGTAGCCTTTAGAGACAAGTTGGCTAGGTATTCATTGTTGGGCATGTTATGCATGTGATGCATATTGTTGTATAAGTGTTATACTAACATTCTTTTGAATATTTTACTCTTGTTATCTAACGGCTTATATTATGAACTGCTTTTTGTATTGTTGTTAACTTTTGTGTTACAGCATGGCTGAGATTAACCCGGGGAACCCCAATGAGGAGGTAGGAGATATGGACAGTAGGAATGCCAGTATCGCTCAGCTGAATCCTTTACCACCACCTGCTATGGGCGTGGAGCCCAGCGTACAGATGTTACTGCCAGGGGAGCTCAGTTTGAAGCAGTTTCTGAGTTTCCATCCGCCCATGTTTGAGGGAATTGAGTCTGGTGAAGTAGCTGAGGAGTGGTTGGAACGTATAGAGCAGATACTTGTGACTGCGCCCTGTGCACGCACGGCATGGCTCAGGTTAGCCGAGTTTCAGATGGCTAAGAAGCCTGCTATGTGGTGGAAGACCACCGTGATAGAGCTGAGAGCTCTAGGTATGGCAGTTGACTGGACTGTATTCCGGACCCGGTTCCTTAACCGGTATTTCTCTGCAGCTGCCAGACAATTAAAGGAGGATGAGTTCAACAGTTTGAAGCAGGGTAGCATGTCAGTAGCAGACTACGCTATGCAGTATTCCTCACTGCTGAGGTATGTACCACATATTGCTGTCAGCAGCCATGCCAAGATGAGGAACTTCCTGAAGGGTCTGAGGCCAGAGCTGTTTGATCGGGTTATCTCCAACAACCCCAGCTCATTTGATGACGCCCTGACACGGGCAGAGTTGGCGGAGATTGCCGTGGATGCGTACAAGGATGTTGTACCCCCTTCAGTACCACCACAGAGGCCTGTTGCTGATAGTCTGAGGCCACGAGGGGATCAGTTCAAGGCTCGTGGGGCCTCATCATCTTCCAAATTTAGTGGGAAGAAGCCTCAGGGACAGAAGCAGAACAACCGGGGACCCACACAGGGGAGCAAGGCAGGGGGGACCAGGTGTACCAACTGTGGAGGATGGCACTTGTTACGTGACTGTCTAGGTTGCTATATTTGTGGCAAGATGGGCCACATGGCTCGAGGTTGCCCAAACCGGGCAGGTCAGACAGACTCAGGGCCGAATAGGCCAAGGTTTGATGCTGGGAGGGCACCACAGAGACAGCAGTTTGCACCACGACCACAGGGAGGTCAGACGGCAGGACCGCTGCAGGGAAAGGTGTACGCACTGACTAGGGAGCAGGCTGAGGCAGCCCCAGAGGAAGTCATTGCTGGTACGTGCCATTTACTTACGTACCCTGCACTTATATTGATAGATACAGGTGCTTCCCATTCCTTTGTATCTACTGCTTTTGTGGAAGGACACCGCTTGTGCTCGTCTCTGTTACCCACGCCTCTCATGGTCTCGACACCCACGGGAAAGCATGTGATTGCGGATCGGCTGTTATCTGATTGCCTCATTTATTTTGAGGGCAATGATCTGAGGGCCGATTTGATTCAGTTAGAGATGGCAGACTTTGACTGCATTATCGGCATTGACGTGTTGAGCAGATACCGAGCTATGGTAGATTGCCAAAAGAGGATGGTTCGTTTTCTGTCTGATCAGGGGTTCCAGTGGACTTTTTATGGGGACGGCTCTCGTCCAAAGATACCAGTAATCTCGGCGGTTAAGATGTCGCGGTTATTGGAACGCGGCCACACTGGGTACCTTATTTATGCCATGGATACTTCAGAGGAGAATGAAGAGAGAGCCGAGGACATTCCAGTCGTGGCGGAGTTCGTTGATGTGTTTCCAGATGAGATTCCGGGATTTCCGCCTGTCAGGGATGTTGAGTTTGCTATTGAGCTGCTGCCAGGGACATCAGCCATTTCTCGTGCCCCATACAGGATGGCACCGGCAGAGCTAAGGGAACTGAAGGTACAGTTACAGGAGCTCCTCGACAAGGGATACATCCGTCCTAGTGTATCGCCTTGGGGTGCGCCAGTCTTGTTTGTGAAAAAGAAGGATGGATCAATGCGTCTGTGCATTGACTACAGGCAACTGAACAAGGCTACAGTGAAGAACAGATATCCGCTTCCGAGGATTGATGATCTGTTCGACCAGCTTCAGGGTACGAAGGTGTACTCCAAGATAGATTTGAGGTCAGGCTATCACCAGGTACGGGTTAGAGCTGGTGGTGTCCAAAAGACGGCTTTTAGAACTCGGTATGGGCACTATGAGTTCTTGGTGATGCCGTTCGGTGTGACAAATGCACCTGCAGTCTTCATGAGCCTGATGAACAGAGTATTTCAGGAGTACCTCGATCAGTTTGTGATCGTGTTCATTGATGACATCCTGGTCTATTCAAGGAATGAGGAGGATCATGCCGATCACCTGAGGATAGTGCTCCAGATCCTCAGAGATCATCAGTTGTACGCCAAACTCAGCAAGTGTGAGTTTTGGCTAAACAGTGTAGCATTCTTGGGCCATATCATATCACGAGAGGGGATATCAGTAGACCCGAGGAAGATAGAGGCAGTTATGGATTGGTCTACCCCTACTTCAGTCAGTGAAATTCGAAGTTTTCTTGGTCTGGCTGTCTATTATCGACGTTTTGTCGAGGGTTTCTCAAAGATCGCCAAGCCACTTACTCAGCTGACTCAGAAGGGAGTCTCTTTTTGTTGGTCAGATGCTTGTGAGCAGAGTTTCAGGGAATTGAAACACAAACTGACTACTGCACCCGTTCTAGTGATACCCAAGGAGAACAAAGGATTTGTTCTTTATACCGATGCATCTCTACAGGGATTAGGGTGCGTACTGATGCAGGACAGACATGTAGTGGCTTACGCTTCGTGACAGTTGAAGCCACATGAGACGAGGTATCCAGTCCATGATCTGGAGTTGGCAGCTATAGTGTTCGCCTTGAAGATATGTCGACACTACTTATATGGTACCTCATTCACCATCTTCACTGATCACAAGAGCCTGAAGTTCTTGTTTACACAGGCTGAGTTAAACATGAGGCAGAGGAGATGGATGGACCTGCTGAAGGACTTCGACTGTGAAATCGAATATCACCCGGGGAAGGCAAATTTGACAGCCGACGCTTTGAGTCGGAAGGTGAGGAGCACAGCAGAGGATGCTATGTCTCTATCAGCTATGTTTGGCTCCTACTGCCATTTGGGTTTTGATTATGATGTATCCTCTTCACCAGTACAGGTTTTGACCTTGCTAGATGAGCCTGTTATCTATGATCACATCAGGAAGGCTCAGGGGACCGATGCAGAGGTTCAGAGATGGATATTAGTGGTTCATTCAGGTCAGCCGTCGAGATTTAGAGTGGCTGAGGACGGTTCTCTGAGACTTGGCGACAGATGGGTGGTTCCAGATGCACCTGAGTTGCGTCAGGGTTTATTACAGCGAGCTCATTGCAGTAGGATGAGTGTCCACCCAGGAGGGAAGAAGATGTATAAGAATTTACGCAGCCAGTTCTGGTGGAGGCGTATGAAACAAGATGTCACCTCATTTGTCAAGCGCTGTTTGATTTGTCAGCAGGTGAAGGCTGAGAGGCAGAGACCTGGAGGTGAACTAAGGAGTTTGGAGATACCCGAGTGGAAGTGGCAGCACGTGTCTATGGATTTCGTGACCCACTTACCGAGGACTGTTTCGGGTTTCGATGCCATCTGGGTAGTCGTGGACAGATTGACTAAGGTGGCTCACTTCATTCCCTTGTATGACATATACGCACTTGAGGATGTCACAGTTATATGTCAGAGATGTGGTGAGACTGCACGGGATCCCTGTTTCGATAGTGTCCGATCGAGATCCGCGGTTCACATCTCACTTCTGGGGGGGTCTGCAGACAGCTCTAGGTACAGAGTTGAGGCTGAGCACAGCCTATCACCCTCAGACGGACGGACAGACCGAGCGTACGATACAGACGCTCGAGGATATGTTGAGAGCTTGTGTGCTAGAGTTCGACATATCATGGCAGGACTCGATAGCCTTAGTGGAGTTCTCTTACAACAACAGCTACCAGGCAAGTATACGTTCCAACCACTCCTCAGCTACTTCACCAGACTCAATTCCCTCAAACATGGGCGGATGGAAACTCAGAAACTGCTTCAAACTGAGCTCCCCTGGCAGTAACATCTGTACGCTGGGCTCCACGCCCATAGCAGGTGGTGGTAAAGGATTCAGCTGAGCGATACTGGCATTCCTACTGTCCATATCTCCTACCTCCTCATTGGGGTTCCCCGGGTTAATCTCAGCCATGCTGTAACACAAAAGTTAACAACAATACAAAAAGCAGTTCATAATATAAGCCGTTAGATAACAAGAGTAAAATATTCAAAAGAATGTTAGTATAACACTTATACAACAATATGCATCACATGCATAACATGCCCAACAATGAATACCTAGCCAACTTGTCTCTAAAGGCTACCCTTCACTCTTCCCTGGTTATCTAACCACTGCTCTGATACCACTAAATGTGAGACCCCGTTATCACATCAAGACATTAAGGTGCAATTTAGAGAACTAAACATTCATGTGAATAAATCAGAGTAACATGCCGTGTTGATTTATCTGAGCTTTAGAGATTACAGTACCAAAATGTTTCAAAAGGAAGACACAATTCCTACAAAGGTACTACATTATAGTCTTACTCTACTCAGTAGAAGCTATACAAAAATTTTCTCTAACATGCTAATCCTGTAGCACTCCTTACAGCTCAGCATATCAACCCGACCCTGGTTCTCGACAAAAGGCACCTACAAAGACAACCCCCAACACATGAGCATAACACAATTCATATTCAACATAATATGAAAGTAAGGCATAATGCAAATCTTAAACACAAGCCCTTCCTGTATTTTCAGCATTTATAACGCCCATTGGTTGTCCCTGTACCATAATTCATAATAAAAACACATTATAAGAATATATGGTTTCATAAATAAATGTCATGACATCCTTCCTCCTTAAATCCTTATTTCAATCCTGAGCCCTTATCATTAGTACATTTTAATGCTTCTTGCTACTCCATGTAAGCGGAATTCTTCCTCGCTTCCAATGGACCTTAGCGTAAGCAATTAAATCCTTACTAAGATAACCTTGACTCGTGAAATACACCTCTTATATTTCACAACATACATATGCAAAAACAATGCATAATAACATGTATCATAACCTTAATGCACCACATTGCATTCATCATGCGTCAAAAAGATAAACATAAAGCACATGTTACCGTTGGGATGCCCGTACGTCGCTTACGTACCTTTCCAAAAGATAGAGGAGTCAATCGACTTTATCTCCTCGGTTGTGATGGCACCTGGGATGGTTCTACATAGCCACATAACACAATATTAGGCACCTCATAACATTCCAATATCAAAACTTTAACAAAATATATCAATTTAAATTTTTCAACATTCTGGGTCTCTCGATCGATCGGCCCCTTTTCCCGATCGATCGAGAAGACGCCTAAAATCATAACCAAGATTCTGCCTCGCTCGATCGATCGAGAAGAAATGTCGATCGATCGAGATGCCCTGTTCGAGAAATACTAACCCAGAATTCACGAACACCTATATTCATACCCTTCGATCTAGCATAAAACATACACCATATGTTTGAACAATTATGCTAGCAATTACAATACACTACTCCGAGTGTATTCATACCAAATTTACACCCCAAGCATAAGCCTACATGTATAAACGTCGAACATTTAAACAAGTACTGGATCCACTTTTCTGGAAACAGGGTAACATATTCATTTCCAGATTTCTTGAGCACCTCACTTCATGCTATTAAACCTATCACATATAGCATAAAGAAAGCTCGAACAAACATGACATGGGCTTCACAAAACTACCATGCATATTTTCACATCAAAGTTTTACCAAAACCTAAGCTTGACGTGTATGATAATACCTTCATAAAAACACTCCCCACACATATATTTCCAGAAAACAGGGCACTTGAACCTTGCCCAGAATTTCGAACACTACCTTTCACATGATTAAATCCTTCACATAATACATGCAACATGCTCAAGGAAATATACTGGTACCTTCAACAAGCTACCATACACGAAATCACATCGAAGGTTCGACCAAAACCTAAGTTAGCATGCTTCAAATATTCATGGTAAAACCCTTCTTAACATGAAAAACAGAGTACTACCCTGCTCGGATGTTCGAGGAACCCTTTTCTCTACTACAAATCTAGCACATAAAGCATGCAAGTTTCTTAACTAAACATGCTAAGGGCTTCACAAACATCACATAAAGGTATTCGTAACAAGATAACATCATACCCTAAACTAGCATGCCAAATCTGCTACAAAGAACAAGCATGCCAGGAAACTGAAAACTGGGAAAAAATGTGACTCCTCACCACTTTTGCCCTTCGATTTTCTATATGAAAAGAAGAATGAAACCCGATCACTTTTCTCCTGGAACTCGACCAAGTTGCAGAGAGATGAAGGGAAAAAGAAGGGAGCTTTTTGGAAGAGGCAAGATGAAAATATCTTCAAGTAAAGTTGCTTGCTTAGTCATCTGCTTTCCCAGAAAAACAGGGGAGGGGCGTGGGTTAAGTCAAGTGGGGGTGGGGTGGTTGCATGTAGGGTGGTTTTGGGGTGTTTAATTGTGTCCCGGTATTTCATACGATGTATAAAAATATCTTTCCTTGATATTTTATTATTTTACCACATCATCACAACAATTAAAAACACCTAACATGCTCCCTAAACCACATCCTCAAAATAAATAAATCACTCCCACATAAAAATACGCCTTTAGCACATAGGTTCACAATTAACAACCTTTAATTGTATGCTTACCCAAATAATCATTTCGGGGATATCACAATACTCCCCTACTTATAAGATTTCGTCCCCGAAATCAAACATGCTGTTAACAAGATATAAAACAATATATAAACGCATACCAGAAAACAGCTCTGGATAGTGCTGCACCATGTGTCGCTCTGTCTCCCACGTGGCCTCCTCGACACCCCTACGATCCCACTGAACCTTGATCATAGGAATAACCTTGTTCCGAAGTCTGCGGTCTGCCCTGTCTAAAATCCTGATAGGCCGCTCCACATAAGAAACATCGGACTCAATCTGCACCTCTGAAGGCTGTAACACATGTGAAGGATCCGGCTCATACTTCCTCAGCATAGACACATGAAATACGTCGTGTATACCCGACAGAGAAGGCGGTAAAGCCAAACGGTACGCCAGAGTACCCACACGCTGTAAGATCTCATACGGCCCTACATACCTCGGGGATAACTTTCCTCGCATCCCAAACCGTACTACGCCTCTGAAAGGTGAGATCTTCAGAAGTCGCCTAACTGAAACTCCAACGGCCTACGCCGCTGATTGGCATATGCTGCCTGCCTGTCCTGAGCTGCCTTCATCTTTCCTTTGATAATCTTAACTTTCTCTTCCATTTCCTGAACCAACTCTGGTCCTCCAACCGACTTACGGTCCACGTCATCCCAACACAAGGGTGACCTACAACGCCTACCATAGAGGGCCTCGAAAGGAGCCATCTGTATACTTGCCTGGTAGCTGTTGTTGTAAGAGAACTCCACTAAGGCTATCGAGTCCTGCCATGATATGTCGAACTCTAGCACACAAGCTCTCAACATATCCTCGAGCGTCTGTATCGTACGCTCGGTCTGTCAGTCCGTCTGAGGGTGATAGGCTGTGCTCAGCCTCAACTCTGTACCTAGAGCTGTCTGCAGACCCCCCCAGAAGTGAGATGTAAACCTCGGATCTCGATCGGACACTATCGAAACAGGGATCCCGTGCAGTCTCACCACATCTCTGACATATAACTGTGCCATCCTCAAGTGCGTATATGTCATACAATAGGGAATGAAGTGAGCCACCTTAGTCAATCTGTCCACGACTACCCAGATGGCATCGAAACCCGAAACAGTCCTCGGTAAGTGGGTCACGAAATCCATAGACACGTGATGCCACTTCCACTCGGGTATCTCCAAACTCCTTAGTTCACCTCCAGGTCTCTGCCTCTCAAGCACATGCTTTCAATAAAAAGTCAATCGGGAAGCTCAGATGATACTTTACAATTGAATGTCAATTTCAATGTTTCCTTTAATACTCAATGTTATAAGATCATCATCCTAACAATAAAAGACTCATATGTTTGCCCTTTACCAACCCCTTGGTGCCACTTTTCACATTGTGAACTTTTATAAAAATTTGGGCAGAGTCTCCCCATAAATAGAGCTATCCCAAAGAAAAAGCACAACACATAACATAATTCCCGGCCAGGGAACACATAATACTCATCATAATGCAGTAATACCAGTAAATTCCCAGCCAGGGAAGACACCACACATATGACGACAACAGTGGTTTTCAACACCCACATAATACACCAATGACTCTCATATCATTTAGCAATTTAACCTCTAATTGCATGCAACCTCAAATGAAAGAGAGAAAGGCTCATGCCTTTATATACAATCCATATACAAGTAAAATCGTGCTCACATGCGAGCATCATGAATATGTATAAAATCCTCAGGTGTATATATAGGTACTCTATACGATACCGTGCTCCATCAAGCCCTGGTACCACGATCCTGGGAGTACCTCAAATCAACAGCTCGAGCTCAGCTCCACAGCCATCGATGTACCTGTTCACCTGTCCCAACAGAGACAGCCCCCAACGGGGTGAGCATACCAATACACAAAATCCCATAATCACAATAATGAAATTCATAATTTACAACAAAGGTAAATACAAATGAATTTAAATGATACTCCCTGGATGGCAACCTCATCCGGGATTTCGTGTACTGTCCCTGTCCTCAAAATCATCAAACTCATCAAATCTCAAAAATCAGTAAATCAACATATTGATTAACTCATCGCATGCCTAATCCTCGAATATCAACAGATAGTGATTGAAAATTCATTAAACATGCAATTATAGATATCTCAATATCTAATACTGATTTCACAACCTCGCTATCAATCACAGATAGCTCAAATGCCTAGCATTTGTTTTACCAATCCTTCATTATACCTAGACATCTCAATGTCTTATAATGAATACATGATTCTACGAACCTAGACATCTCAAATGTCTCATAATGAATACATGATTCTACGAACCTAGACATCTCAAATGTCTTATAATAGATACATGATTCTACAACCCTAGACATCTCAAATGTCTTATAATAGATACATGATTCTACAACCCTAGACATCTCAAATGTCTTATAATAGATACATATGAACCCAGTACCCCTTATATCTTGTAAGAGTTATCCTACTCTAGTGTCACGCACGCTACAAGCGGCGATATCAAGATTTGGTCGTTCCTTGGCTATATCAACATATATGTATAACCATACGCACAATATTCAATGCAATCAAAAATACCTCATGCATTTCGCATATATAGTAATGCTCGTACGTCGCACGTACCTTAAATCTCCGAAGTCCGAGCCAAACCTTGCTCGAGTTCCATGCCCCGAGGAATGATGTGCTAACACGATAAATAATTCACAATTATTTACGAACATGTAACCTATGCTCAAGCACACCCATATCCCTCAAAATATTGTCAACACACGACAATTAACCTTTTAAAAGACCCGGGGCAGGGTACATGCAGGGAGGGAAATAAATGAGACAATATCGAAATTTGTTCAAGAACACCCTACAAAAATCGAACCCTAATCTCACAATTTCGAACCCAATTAAATACCATAATGCATCTAAAAAGTGAATTAAGCTATCCAAGCAAGAATCAACACCCCTTGCCAAAAACCCCCAATTTTCGAACTCAAACCCCTTAAATTCGAACCCAAACAAGCCCTTAAATTCGAACCCTTAAAATTCATCAAATTCGAACACAATAATGGCAGGGAAATACATGAAAATGACGAAAAATGGGTAAGGGAGGTTACCCAATCGAAAATCGGAAGAAATCGGACGAAAATCGATGAACCCTAGAAATTGGGGATCGACGCCTCCAGCCAAAATCCGACTTCAAAACGCGACGAAACTTCGAATTGACGGAGGGGAAAGCTGCGCCTCGACGAGACGAAGCCGGTGGTAGGTCGCATGCGCCGAACGGCGGCCGGACGGCGGCGGGCGCACCGCTTTTGCGCGCGGCGGCTGTGCAGACGGGAAAAGGGGCGCGATCGGGGAGAGAGAAAAATGAGGGGCTGAAATGAAATTTCTTTTTAAAATTTTGGGTTCAATTGGTATTTATAGCAAAAATACCCCGAAAAAAAAAATAGCCCCACAATTACATCGTGATTCATTAAAAATCATCTGTTTTCAAAAACTCTCTCTCTAACTCCAAAACCCCCTACCGGTGCTCACACAGCACCCGAGATCCCGAGACACATAAAAAACCCAACTCTTAGGTTTTTCACCCAAATGAGAATACAATCTCAACCTCTGGATCCAACGATCCCAACTACCCAAATAAACGAGCCCAGAAGGCCCAACACCTCGATTAAATTCCAAATCGCCACGTAAAACCACTTTAGGGATTATTAACACTACGGGATTAACACCTATAATCCCTGGTCATCACAATATCCCCCACTAAAAGAATTTCGTCCTCGAAATTAGCACTGGTGTATCACGTAACACCCAGGCTACACAACAACATGAAGCCATAACCTCGATTCTTGACCATATCAGAATCGTATTAAAAAACGCGAGGATACTTACCTCACATCAAACTCTGAAACAGAGCGACTTACCAAACCAACCTATCACCCAAGAGGCAAAACGTACCTCGGTGCGATTCATCCCAAAAGTCAGTCCCTCATGACTGCAAAATAACCTATACTTACGACTGTAGATCGGACAGTCATCCTTAGTTCTAATACAACTAGTAAGAACGCAACCTGAATGACACCTCAACCGTGAGAACGTTGACCTCGTGTCAAACTCTGGAGTGGAATAGACTTCCAAATCCATCATAACGTCAAAGAGCGTCAGTACAACTCAACGCTAATAATCCAAAAGCAGTTAGTCAACTGAAACTGTAAGGATTCGAATCGCTCCTGATTCTATCGTAGATATCATTCCATGACATCTCTAACAAGACTCACGATGTCTAACAAACATCGTTATGAGGGAAACACTAGTATACATACCAAACCTGGTTTCCACTCTCAAACCTCCTCCATCGAAGGAGCAGTCGCATCATTGCAACTCAATTGGGCAACTCACGGCCACAGATTCACACAAAAGACATCTCACAAGATGTCCACCTCCGGATGTTCCAAGGATCACGTCGTGATCATAAATAACAACCGAGACTCCACAGAGTTTAAAATTCTGAAAGAACATGCAACAAACCCATTGCATCCGCAACACTTGTGTCGACAACGACACCCAACCAATCCGAATTCCTGCCATCCTTTGATAATCCTAGGATTTAACAATCCAAACTTGGGAAGGCTATCGCATAACTCGGAGGGAAACACCAATAATGAAATACCTTAACCCTCACAAGATAATCCCTCCTCAAGGGAAGTCAACTAATCTTCACGATTATCCCTCATAATCATCGTGCCATGGAGATTCCCAATCTCAAGGTGTTCCATATCTCTCATCAGAGATTTAACCATCATAAAATAGCATAACTCTATGCTTGACAGAAAGGAAATCAACTACTGGCATTCGTATACTCATCGGTATACCTGCCTAAGCACGAACACCTCATGCATACTCAATGCACTATGCTCGGGTATCTGCAACATACCCCTAAGCCCCAAACACAACCGTCAATCCTGAGTCATTCCCATCCCAGTGGAGAACGATAATCGACGATCCATCAACACGGTGTGATTCCCAAAATCAACACCACACGTACCAACTCACCGAATCTTTCAAAGATTCCCAAATAGGTATAATACTACCTCCTTCCTCATAAGGGAAGTGCCATCGAACTCGAGATCCACTAGTCTCGAACCACTGTTCGGAAAAACTGGATACAATAACACCCATTGTATCCCTAATACACGGGTTCCCTTAGATTGAGTCAATAACGACCTGATGACTCTCTTGTTGGTACTCCAACATCCTGAGCTGTCCCAGACAAGTCTCCAAGATTAAACATAAACGTATACACATTTCAGTGAGGCATGCACAACCTCAGCCTCAACCTCAAATGATATGGTGACTACTAGAGTCCACCAGAATCCACATCGTATCACCTTACGATTTGCCAACTTGGTTCCAACGAGCAGTATAACGGCTCTAGCAAGCCCCTCATGGTGCTGCACACACACGGCAGACAAACTGGTCGCTGCCTCTCTAGGTTCACCTCAAACCTACCAATAAGACGGACGTTTCTACATGGTATATCATACTATGGGAAGAAAACTCAATAGAGTAGTGGGTCTTTATCCAACATTCCTCTAATGTCGATACACCCTGGACACTCCAATGTCCCTATGTACTTAACATAACCTGATCCTACTCCCTTAGGACCCATCCTACACCCTCAAGGGTGGTGTGACCATGTCTACCACATGTCACATCGACAGAAAGCGAGTACTTTCCTCCATGATTACTCCTGTCGTCAAATCACATGGCCAAAAGCCATTCCAACGAGCATACCACAAGGGTATCACCACTCGTAATATGATCACCCCAAACGTAAGCTGCGGTACAATTACATGTACAGCGCATCCAACCATTCCTCGAGCAACCCGCTCGGTATAAGGGTCACGTCCATCGGTGCCGCACACACCACCTTGTGCTCGGTACTGGCACCCAAGGCATACCACTGAATACGTATACTCAACGCATCGATCATCGTAACGATGATGCATGTCTAAAAAGACATCTCCTACACCATCGTCATCGTCATCCCGTGACGACACATGCCAACTCATGGCATCTAAGACATTGTCAACTAGTGACGATACATGTACATCAGCGTATGTCATCCACTATCATGCTAGTAAATAGGCATAATAAAACATGTATATCAATGCATGCCAGCTACAATAAAGCTAATAAAATAGCAATATCTCATACCTCAACGCTAACAATATAACGTCATACCTGTCTCCGTAGCTCAATAATAGTGCGTAATCAGCACCCATCGCTCGAAGGCGGCAAAATCCTGTGCTGAGTACATAGCGGCAAAATCCCTCGCTATAGAATCGACGGCATGACACCTCTTCATATAATAAGTGGCATGAAACCTCGCTATACACCTGAGCATGAATCATCGTCCACATAGTAGCGGAAAGAGGCATCGCTATCAATACACCTGGCGGAACGAACCATCGCCAATAAATATAGCGGAATGAACCATCGCTATCATCCGTGTCCTCATAGAGAAATAAATATAAATCAACACATGAAATTATGGTTCCTCCTTCCTTTTCCACGTAAGCAGAATTCTCGCTCCTTATGGAAATCCACGTAAGCGGAATTTTTCCTCGCTTCCTATGGAATCCATGTCAGCAGAATTCTTGCTCCTTATGGAATTGAGTCACTTATCAGTAGTGCATTTCAATGCTTCCTACTACTCCACATAAGAGGAATTTTTCCTCGCTTCATATGGACCTTAGCATAAGCATTGAAATCCTCACTAGGATAACCTGGACTCGTGAAATATCAATAGTGCATTTCAATGCTTCTTACTACTCCATATAAGCGGAATTCTTCCTCGCTCATATGGACCTTAGTGTAAGCATTGAAATCCTCACTTTATATTTCACAATATACATATGCAAAACGATGCGTATCAACATGTATTATATCACAATGCACTATCTTATGCATACCTTGATTTACCTTGTGTTAAATGACTAAACACAGAATACCTGTTGCCCTTGGGATGCCCGTACATATGTAAAATCATCATTCCTTTTTGTACTCCATATTTCCTGTAACCTGCAACCATCAGGGTTAACAGCAATAGCCATATACGCTATGCATCAACATTCAATACATAATAAAAACACATTATAAGAATGTATGGTTCACAAATAAATGTCATGACATCCTTCCTCCTTAAATCCTTATTTCAATCCTGAGCCCTTATCATTAGTACATTTTAATGCTTCTTGCTACTCCATGTAAGCGGAATCCTTCCTCGCTTCCAATGGACCTTAGCGTAAGCAATTAAAATCCTTACTAAGATAACCTTGACTCCTGAGCCCTTATCATTAGTACATTTTAATGCTTCTTGCTACTCCATGTAAGCGGAATTCTTCCTCGCTTCCAATGGACCTTAGCGTAAGCAATTAAAATCCTTACTAAGATAACCTTGACTCGTGAAATACACCTCTTATATTTCACAACATTCATATGCAAAAACAATGAACAATAACATATATCATAACCTTAATGCACCACATTGCATTCATCATGTGTCAACAAGACAACATAAAGTACATGTTACCTCGGAAATATCCCTTTACCTGATTTTCTTAAAACCAGCTTCCTTGGCACATAACACACGGAGTGCCAGACATCCCTATTAATGCCATCCTATCGTGTTCCACACGATTCCTGCAACCACAATGGTTAGCAATACCACTTTTCATATCATAATAGCACATAAACAATTTGTTATGTCATACAACATTAATGCCATCATGCATAAATATGTGCTATCAATAACTTCCTAGGCCCTTAACAGCCCCAATGAGCAACCACTGCTCTGATACCACTAATGTAAGGACCCCCTTAGCCCTTAACCCCTGATTAGTGTATTAACCACTATGTATGGCACATGCTTTCAATAAAAAGTCAATCGGGAAGCTCAGATGATACTTTACCATTGAATGTCAATTTCAATGTTTCCTTTAATACTCAATGTTATAAGATCATCATCCTAACAATAAAAGACTCATATGTTTGCCCTTTACCAACCCCTTGGTGCCACTTTTCACATTGTGAACTTTTGTAAAAATTTGGGCAGAGTCTCCCCATAAATAGAGCTATCCCAAAGAAAAAGCACAACACATAACATAATTCCCGGCCAGGGAACACATAATACTCATCATAATGCAGTAATACCAGTAAATTCCCAGCCAGGGAAGACACCACACACACGCGCCGAACGGCGGCCGGACGGCGGCGGGCGAAGCGCCTGAAGCGGCGGAGGGGGCTGGCAGACGGGAAAATCGCATGCGGGAAGAGAGAGAGGAATTTGGGGCTGAAATGAAATAATTTCTAAAATTTTGGATTCAATTGGTATTTATAGCAAAAATACCCCGAAAAAATAGTAGCCCCACAAATACATCGTGATTCATTAAAAATCATCTGTTTTCAAAAACTCTCTCTCTAACTCCAAAATCCCCTATCGGTGCTCACACGGCACCCGAGATCCCGAGACACATAAAAAACCCAACTCTTAGGTTTTTCACCCAAATGAGAATACAATCTCAACCTCTGGATCCAACGATCCCAACTACCCAAATAAACGAGCCCAGAAGGCCCAACACCTCGATTAAACTCCAAATCGCCACGTAAAACAACTTTAGGGATTATTAACACTACGGGATTAACACCTATAATTCCTGGTCATCACAATATATTTGAATACTCGCACGAAATCGAAATTTTTCAAAAAATCAAAAAACTACCTAAATTGTGAAAATTTGTAAAAAACTTCTTACGACCAAGAAAATTATGTACTCAATACTTGATATTAGATTCCACAAATTGAATTTGTGGACGAACACATATACTCGAATATTCCCACAAAAATCAAAATTTATCAAAAAAATTAAAAAAAAACATCCTTAACTGTGAAAATTGCTCAAAAACTTGTTCCAACCAAGAAAATGATGTACTCAAGACATAAACTCGAATATTCGCACAAAGCATACATAATTCGTGAAATTTTCCCAAAAACTTCTTCCAGCCAAGAAAATGATGTACTCAAGACTTGATGCTAGATTCCACAAATTGAATTTATTTACGAAAACATATACTAGAATATTCGTACAAAATCGAAATTTATCAAAAAAAAAAACAAATATCCTTACATGTGAAAATTGCTCAAAAACTTGTTCCAACCAAGAAAACGAGGTACTCAAGAATTATACTCGAATATTCGAACGATATCAAAATTTAAAAAAAGCACAAAACATACATAACTTGTGAAAATTTCTGAAAAACTTATTCCAACCAAGAAAATGATGTGCTCAAGACTTGACGTTAAATTCCACAAATTGAATTTGTTTACGAAGACATATACTCGAATAGCCGCACAAAATCGAAATTTATCAAAAATTAAAAAAAAATCATTAACAGTGAAAATTGCTCAAAAACTTGTTCCAACCAAGAAAATGATGTAATCAAGACTTAGACCCGAATACTCGCACGAAATCAAAATTTAAAAAAGAACACAAAACATACGTAATTTGTGAAATTTCTCAAAAACTTCTTCCAACAAAGAAAATGATGTACCCAATACTTGATGTTAGATTCCACAAATTGAATTTGTTTACAAAGACATAGACTAGAAGATTCGCATAAAATCGGAATTTATCAAAAAAACCACCTTAACTGTGAAAATTGCTCAAAAACTAGTTCCAACAAAGCAAAAGATGTACTCAAGATGTATACTCGAATACTTGTACGAAATCGAAATTTATCAAAAAACCAAAAAATTAGTTAACTGTGAAAATTGTTGAAAAACTTGTTCCAACCAAGAAAATGATATACTAATGATATATACTCGAATACACGCATGAAATCGAAATTTATCAAAAAATGAAAAACTTAAAAAACTTGTGAAAATTTCTCAAAAACTTCTCCCCGACAAAGAAGATGAAGTGCTCAAGACTTGATGCCAAATTCCACAAATTGAATTTGTTTACGAAGACATATAGTCGAATATTCGGACAAAATCAAAAATTATCCAAAACTAAAAAAAAATCATCATTTAAGGTGAGAATTGCTCAAAAACTTGTACCAACCAAGAAAATTATATACTCAAGATATATACTCAAATATTCGCACGAAATCAAAATTTACCAAAAATCATAAAACATACGTAATTTGTGAAGACTTCTAAAAAACTTCTTCCAACCAAGAAAATGATGTAATCAAGACATATACTCGTATATTCAAATGAAATCGAAATTTATAAAAAATCACAAAACATACGTAATTTGTGAAAATTTCTCAAAACTTCTTCCAACAAAGAAAATGATGTACTCAAGACTTGATGTTAAATTCCGCAAATTGAATTTGTTTATGAAGACATATACTCGAATATTCGCACAAAATGAAAATTTATCCAAAAATAAAAAAACATCTTTAACATTGAAAATTGCTCAAAGACTTGTTCCAACCAAGAAAATGATGTACTTAAGACATATATTTGAATACTCGCACGAAATCGAAATTTTTCAAAAAATCAAAAAACTTCCTAAATTGTGAAAATTAGTAAAAAACTTCTTCCGACCAAGAAAATTATGTACTCAATACTTGATGTTAGATTCCACAAATTGAATTTGTGGACGAACACATATACTCGAATATTCCCACAAAAATCAAAATTTATCAAAAAAATTAAAAAACAAAACATCCTTAACTGTGAAAATTGCTCAAAAACTTGTTCCAACCAAGAAAATGATGTACTCAAGACATAAACTCGAATATTCGCACAAAATCAAAATTTAAAAAAAAATCACAAAGCATACATAATTCGTGAAATTTCCCAAAAACTTCTTCCAGCCAAGTAAATGATGTACTCAAGACTTGATGCTAGATTCCACAAATTGAATTTATTTACGAAAACATATACTAGAATATTCGTACAAAATCGAAATTTATGAAAAAAAAAAAACAAATATCCTTACATGTGAAAATTGCTCAAAAACTTGTTTCAACCAAGAAAACGAGGTACTCAAGAATTATACTCGAATATTCTAACGTATTAAAATTTTAAAAAAGCACAAAACATACATAACTTGTGAAAATTTCTGAAAAACTTCTTCCAACCAAGAAAATGATGTGCTCAAGACTTGACGTTAAATTCCACAAATTGAATTTGTTTACGAAGACATATACTCGAATAGCCGCACAAAATCGAAATTTATCAAAAAATAAAAAAAATCATTAACAGTGAAAATTGCTCAAAAACTTGTTCCAACCAAGAAAATGATGTAATCAAGACTTAGACCCGAATACTCGCACGAAATCAAAATTTAAAAAAGAACACAAAACATACGTAATTTGTGAAATTTCTCAAAAACTTCTTCCAACAAAGAAAATGATGTACCCAATATTTGATGTTAGATTCCACAAATTGAATTTATTTACAAAGACATAGACTAGAATATTCGCATAAAATCGGAATTTATCAAAAAAAACCTCCTTAACTATGAAAATTGTTCAAAAACTTGTTCCAACAAAGCAAATGATGTACTCAAGATGTATACTCGAATACTTTACGAAATCGAAATTTATCAAAAAACCAAAAAATTAGTTAACTGTGAAAATTGTTGAAAAACTTGTTCCAACCAAGAAAATGATATACTAATGATATATACTCGAATACACGCATGTAATCGAAATTTATCAAAAAATGAAAAACTTAAAAAACTTGTGAAAATTTCTCAAAAACTTCTCCCCGACAAAGAAGATGAAGTGCTCAAGACTTGATGCCAAATTCCACAAATTGAATTTGTTTACGAAGACATATAGTCGAATATTCGGACAAAATCAAAATTTATCCAAAAATAAAAAAAAATCATCATTTAAGGTGAGAATTGCTCAAAAACTTGTACCAACCAAGAAAATTATACAAGATATATACTCAAATATTCGCACGAAATCAAAATTTACCAAAAATCATAAAACATACGTAATTTGTGAAGACTTCTAAAAAACTTCTTCCAACCAAGAAAATGATGTAATCAAGACATATACTCATATATTCAAACGAAATCGAAATTTATAAAAAATCACAAAACATACGTAATTTGTGAAAATTTCTCAAAAACTTCTTCCAACAAAGAAAATGATGTACTCAAGACTTGATGTTAAATTCCGCAAATTTAATTTGTTTATGAAGACATATACTCGAATATTCGCACAAAATGAAAATTTATCCAAAAATAAAAAAACGTCTTTAACATTGAAAATTGCTCAAAGACTTGTTCCAACCAAGAAAATGATGTACTTAAGACATATATTTGAATACTCGCACGAAATCGAAATTTTTCAAAAAATCGAAAAACTTCCTAAATTGTGAAAATTAGTAAAAAACGTCTTCCGACCAAGAAAATTATGTACTCAATACTTGATGTTAGATTCCACAAATTGAATTTGTGGACGAACACATATACTCGAATATTCCCACAAAAATCAAAATTTATTAAAAAAATTAAAAAAAAAAACATCCTTAACTGTGCAAATTGCTCAAAAATTTTTTCCAACCAAGAAAATGATGTACTCAAGACCTAAACTCGAATATTCGCACAAAATCAAAATTTAAAAAAAAAATCATAAAGCATACATAATTCGTGAAATTTTCCCAAAAACTTCTTCCAGCCAAGAAAATGATGTACTCAAGACTTGATGCTAGATTCCACAAATTGAATTTGTTTACGAAGACATATACTCGAATAGCCGCACAAAATCGAAATTTATCAAAAAATTAAAAAAAAATCATTAACAGTGAAAATTGCTCAAAAACTTGTTCCAACCAAGAAAATGATTTAATCAAGACTTAGACCCGAATACTCGCACGAAATCAAAATTTAAAAAAGAACACAAAACATACGTAATTTGTGAAATTTCTCAAAAACTTCTTCCAACAAAGAAAATGATGTACCCAATACTTGATGTTAGATTCTACAAATTGAATTTGTTTACAAAGACATAGACTAGAATATTCGCATAAAATCGGAATTTATCAAAAAAACCTCCTTAACTGTGAAAATTGCTCAAAAACTTGTTCCAACAAAGCAAATGATGTACTCAAGATGTATACTCGAATACTTGTACGAAATCGAAATTTATCAAAAAACAAAAAAATTAGTTAACTGTGAAAATTGTTTAAAAACTTGTTCCAACCAAGAAAATGATATACTAATGATATATACTCGAATACACGCATGAAATCGAAATTTATCAAAAAATGAAAAACTTAAAAAACTTGTGAAAATTTCTCAAAAACTTCTCCCCGACAAAGAAGATGAAGTGCTCAAGACTTGATGCCAAATTCCACAAATTGAATTTGTTTACGAAGACATATTAGTCGAATATTCGGACAAAATCAAAATTTATCCAACAATTAAAAAAAAAATCATCATTTAAGGTGAGAATTACTCAAAAACTTGTACCAACCAAGAAAATTATATACTCAAGATATATACTCAAATATTCGCACGAAATCAAAATTTACCAAAAATCATAAAACATACGTAATTTGTGAAGACTTCTAAAAAACTTCTTCCAACCAAGAAAATGATGTAATCAAGACATATACTCGTATATTCAAACGAAATCGAAATTTATAAAAAATCACAAAACATACGTAATTTGTGAAAATTTCTCAAAAACTTCTTCCAACAAAGAAAATGATGTACTCAAGACTTGATGTTAAATTCCGCAAATTGAATTTGTTTATGAAGACATATACTCGAATATTCGCACAAAATGAAAATTTATCCAAAAATAAAAAAACGTCTTTAACATTGAAAATTGCTCAAAGACTTGTTCCAACCAAGAAAATGATGTACTTAAGACATATATTTGAATACTCGCACGAAATCGAAATTTTTCAAAAAATCAAAAAACTTCCTAAATTGTGAAAATTAGTAAAAAACTTCTTCCGACCAAGAAAATTATGTACTCAATACTTGATGTTAGATTCCACAAATTGAATTTGTGGACGAACACATATACTCGAATATTCCCACAAAAATCAAAATTTATTAAAAAAATTAAAAAAAAAACATCCTTAACTGTGCAAATTGCTCAAAAACTTTTTCCAACCAAGAAAATGATGTACTCAAGACATAAACTCGAATATTCGCACAAAATCAAAATTTAAAAAAAAAATCACAAAGCATACATAATTCGTGAAATTTTCCCAAAAACTTCTTCCAGCCAAGAAAATGATGTACTCAAGACTTGATGCTAGATTCCACAAATTGAATTTGTTTACGAAGACATATACTCGAATAGCCGCACAAAATCGAAATTTATCAAAAAATTAAAAAAAAATCATTAACAGTGAAAATTGCTCAAAAACTTGTTCCAACCAAGAAAATGATTTAATCAAGACTTAGACCCGAATACTCGCACGAAATCAAAATTTAAAAAAGAACACAAAACATACGTAATTTGTGAAATTTCTCAAAAACTTCTTCCAACAAAGAAAATGATGTACCCAATACTTGATGTTAGATTCCACAAATTGAATTTGTTTACAAAGACATAGACTAGAATATTCGCATAAAATCGGAATTTATCAAAAAAACCTCCTTAACTGTGAAAATTGCTCAAAAACTTGTTCCAACAAAGCAAATGATGTACTCAAGATGTATACTCGAATACTTGTACGAAATCGAAATTTATCAAAAAACAAAAAAATTAGTTAACTGTGAAAATTGTTTAAAAACTTGTTCCAACCAAGAAAATGATATACTAATGATATATACTCGAATACACGCATGAAATCGAAATTTATCAAAAAATGAAAAACTTAAAAAACTTGTGAAAATTTCTCAAAAACTTCTCCCCGACAAAGAAGATGAAGTGCTCAAGACTTGATGCCAAATTCCACAAATTGAATTTGTTTACGAAGACATATAGTCGAATATTCGGACAAAATCAAAATTATCCAAAACTAAAAAAAAATCATCATTTAAGGTGAGAATTACTCAAAAACTTGTACCAACCAAGAAAATTATATACTCAAGATATATACTCAAATATTCGCACGAAATCAAAATTTACCAAAAATCATAAAACATACGTAATTTGTGAAGACTTCTAAAAAACTTCTTCCAACCAAGAAAATGATGTAATCAAGACATATACTCGTATATTCAAACGAAATCGAAATTTATAAAAAATCACAAAACATACGTAATTTGTGAAAATTTCTCAAAAACTTCTTCCAACAAAGAAAATGATGTACTCAAGACTTGATGTTAAATTCCGCAAATTGAATTTGTTTATGAAGACATATACTCGAATATTCGCACAAAATGAAAATTTATCCAAAAATAAAAAAACGTCTTTAACATTGAAAATTGCTCAAAGACTTGTTCCAACCAAGAAAATGATGTACTTAAGACATATATTTGAATACTCGCACGAAATCGAAATTTTTCAAAAAATCAAAAAAACTTCCTAAATTGTGAAAATTAGTAAAAAACTTCTTCCGACCAAGAAAATTATGTACTCAATACTTGATGTTAGATTCCACAAATTGAATTTGTGGACGAACACATATACTCGAATATTCCCACAAAAATCAAAATTTATTAAAAAAATTAAAAAAAAAAACATCCTTAACTGTGAAAATTGCTCAAAAACTTTTTCCAACCAAGAAAATGATGTACTCAAGACATAAACTCGAATATTCGCACAAAATCAAAATTTAAAAAAAAAATCACAAAGCATACATAATTCGTGAAATTTTCCCAAAAACTTCTTCCAGCCAAGAAAATGATGTACTCAAGACTTGATGCTAGATTCCACAAATTGAATTTGTTTACGAAGACATATACTCGAATAGCCGCACAAAATCGAAATTTATCAAAAAATTAAAAAAAAATCATTAACAGTGAAAATTGCTCAAAAACTTGTTCCAACCAAGAAAATGATTTAATCAAGACTTAGACCCGAATACTCGCACGAAATCAAAATTTAAAAAAGAACACAAAACATACGTAATTTGTGAAATTTCTCAAAAACTTCTTCCAACAAAGAAAATGATGTACCCAATACTTGATGTTAGATTCCACAAATTGAATTTGTTTACAAAGACATAGACTAGAATATTCGCATAAAATCGGAATTTATCAAAAAAACCTCCTTAACTGTGAAAATTGCTCAAAAACTTGTTCCAACAAAGCAAATGATGTACTCAAGATGTATACTCGAATACTTGTACGAAATCGAAATTTATCAAAAAACAAAAAAATTAGTTAACTGTGAAAATTGTTTAAAAACTTGTTCCAACCAAGAAAATGATATACTAATGATATATACTCGAATACACGCATGAAATCGAAATTTATCAAAAAATGAAAAACTTAAAAAACTTGTGAAAATTTCTCAAAAACTTCTCCCCGACAAAGAAGATGAAGTGCTCAAGACTTGATGCCAAAATTGAATTTGTTTACGAAGACATATTAGTCGAATATTCGGACAAAATCAAAATTTATCCAACAATAAAAAAAAAATCATCATTTAAGGTGAGAATTACTCAAAAACTTGTACCAACCAAGAAAATTATATACTCAAGATATATACTCAAATATTCGCACGAAATCAAAATTTACCAAAAATCATAAAACATACGTAATTTGTGAAGACTTCTAAAAAACTTCTTCCAACCAAGAAAATGATGTAATCAAGACATATACTCGTATATTCAAACGAAATCGAAATTTATAAAAAATCACAAAACATACGTAATTTGTGAAAATTTCTCAAAAACTTCTTCCAACAAAGAAAATGATGTACTCAAGACTTGATGTTAAATTCCGCAAATTGAATTTGTTTATGAAGACATATACTCGAATATTCGCACAAAATGAAAATTTATCCAAAAATAAAAAAACGTCTTTAACATTGAAAATTGCTCAAAGACTTGTTCCAACCAAGAAAATGATGTACTTAAGACATATATTTGAATACTCGCACGAAATCGAAATTTTTCAAAAAATCAAAAAACTTCCTAAATTGTGAAAATTAGTAAAAAACTTCTTCCGACCAAGAAAATTATGTACTCAATACTTGATGTTAGATTCCACAAATTGAATTTGTGGACGAACACATATACTCGAATATTCCCACAAAAATCAAAATTTATTAAAAAAATTAAAAAAAAAACATCCTTAACTGTGAAAATTGCTCAAAAACTTTTTCCAACCAAGAAAATGATGTACTCAAGACATAAACTCGAATATTCGCACAAAATCAAAATTTAAAAAAAAAATCACAAAGCATACATAATTCGTGAAATTTTCCCAAAAACTTCTTCCAGCCAAGAAAATGATGTACTCAAGACTTGATGCTAGATTCCACAAATTGAATTTGTTTACGAAGACATATACTCGAATAGCCGCACAAAATCGAAATTTATCAAAAAATTAAAAAAAAATCATTAACAGTGAAAATTGCTCAAAAACTTGTTCCAACCAAGAAAATGATTTAATCAAGACTTAGACCCGAATACTCGCACGAAATCAAAATTTAAAAAAGAACACAAAACATACGTAATTTGTGAAATTTCTCAAAAACTTCTTCCAACAAAGAAAATGATGTACCCAATACTTGATGTTAGATTCCACAAATTGAATTTGTTTACAAAGACATAGACTAGAATATTCGCATAAAATCGGAATTTATCAAAAAAACCTCCTTAACTGTGAAAATTGCTCAAAAACTTGTTCCAACAAAGCAAATGATGTACTCAAGATGTATACTCGAATACTTGTACGAAATCGAAATTTATCAAAAAACAAAAAAATTAGTTAACTGTGAAAATTGTTTAAAAACTTGTTCCAACCAAGAAAATGATATACTAATGATATATACTCGAATACACGCATGAAATCGAAATTTATCAAAAAATGAAAAACTTAAAAAACTTGTGAAAATTTCTCAAAAACTTCTCCCCGACAAAGAAGATGAAGTGCTCAAGACTTGATGCCAAAATTGAATTTGTTTACGAAGACATATTAGTCGAATATTCGGACAAAATCAAAATTTATCCAACAATAAAAAAAAAATCATCATTTAAGGTGAGAATTACTCAAAAACTTGTACCAACCAAGAAAATTATATACTCAAGATATATACTCAAATATTCGCACGAAATCAAAATTTACCAAAAATCATAAAACATACGTAATTTGTGAAGACTTCTAAAAAACTTCTTCCAACCAAGAAAATGATGTAATCAAGACATATACTCGTATATTCAAACGAAATCGAAATTTATAAAAAATCACAAAACATACGTAATTTGTGAAAATTTCTCAAAAACTTCTTCCAACAAAGAAAATGATGTACTCAAGACTTGATGTTAAATTCCGCAAATTGAATTTGTTTATGAAGACATATACTCGAATATTCGCACAAAATGAAAATTTATCCAAAAATAAAAAAACGTCTTTAACATTGAAAATTGCTCAAAGACTTGTTCCAACCAAGAAAATGATGTACTTAAGACATATATTTGAATACTCGCACGAAATCGAAATTTTTCAAAAAATCAAAAAACTTCCTAAATTGTGAAAATTAGTAAAAAACTTCTTCCGACCAAGAAAATTATGTACTCAATACTTGATGTTAGATTCCACAAATTGAATTTGTGGACGAACACATATACTCGAATATTCCCACAAAAATCAAAATTTATTAAAAAAATTAAAAAAAAAACATCCTTAACTGTGAAAATTGCTCAAAAACTTTTTCCAACCAAGAAAATGATGTACTCAAGACATAAACTCGAATATTCGCACAAAATCAAAATTTAAAAAAAAAATCACAAAGCATACATAATTCGTGAAATTTTCCCAAAAACTTCTTCCAGCCAAGAAAATGATGTACTCAAGACTTGATGCTAGATTCCACAAATTGAATTTGTTTACGAAGACATATACTCGAATAGCCGCACAAAATCGAAATTTATCAAAAAATTAAAAAAAAATCATTAACAGTGAAAATTGCTCAAAAACTTGTTCCAACCAAGAAAATGATTTAATCAAGACTTAGACCCGAATACTCGCACGAAATCAAAATTTAAAAAAGAACACAAAACATACGTAATTTGTGAAATTTCTCAAAAACTTCTTCCAACAAAGAAAATGATGTACCCAATACTTGATGTTAGATTCCACAAATTGAATTTGTTTACAAAGACATAGACTAGAATATTCGCATAAAATCGGAATTTATCAAAAAAACCTCCTTAACTGTGAAAATTGCTCAAAAACTTGTTCCAACAAAGCAAATGATGTACTCAAGATGTATACTCGAATACTTGTACGAAATCGAAATTTATCAAAAAACAAAAAAATTAGTTAACTGTGAAAATTGTTTAAAAACTTGTTCCAACCAAGAAAATGATATACTAATGATATATACTCGAATACACGCATGAAATCGAAATTTATCAAAAAATGAAAAACTTAAAAAACTTGTGAAAATTTCTCAAAAACTTCTCCCCGACAAAGAAGATGAAGTGCTCAAGACTTGATGCCAAAATTGAATTTGTTTACGAAGACATATTAGTCGAATATTCGGACAAAATCAAAATTTATCCAACAATAAAAAAAAAATCATCATTTAAGGTGAGAATTACTCAAAAACTTGTACCAACCAAGAAAATTATATACTCAAGATATATACTCAAATATTCGCACGAAATCAAAATTTACCAAAAATCATAAAACATACGTAATTTGTGAAGACTTCTAAAAAACTTCTTCCAACCAAGAAAATGATGTAATCAAGACATATACTCGTATATTCAAACGAAATCGAAATTTATAAAAAATCACAAAACATACGTAATTTGTGAAAATTTCTCAAAAACTTCTTCCAACAAAGAAAATGATGTACTCAAGACTTGATGTTAAATTCCGCAAATTGAATTTGTTTTGAAGACATATACTCGAATATTCGCACAAAATGAAAATTTATCCAAAAATAAAAAAACGTCTTTAACATTGAAAATTGCTCAAAGACTTGTTCCAACCAAGAAAATGATGTACTTAAGACATATATTTGAATACTCGCACGAAATCGAAATTTTTCAAAAAATCAAAAAACTTCCTAAATTGTGAAAATTAGTAAAAAACTTCTTCCGACCAAGAAAATTATGTACTCAATACTTGATGTTAGATTCCACAAATTGAATTTGTGGACGAACACATATACTCGAATATTCCCACAAAAATCAAAATTTATTAAAAAAATTAAAAAAAAAAACATCCTTAACTGTGCAAATTGCTCAAAAACTTTTTCCAACCAAGAAAATGATGTACTCAAGACATAAACTCGAATATTCGCACAAAATCAAAATTTAAAAAAAAAATCACAAAGCATACATAATTCGTGAAATTTTCCCAAAAACTTCTTCCAGCCAAGAAAATGATGTACTCAAGACTTGATGCTAGATTCCACAAATTGAATTTGTTTACGAAGACATATACTCGAATAGCCGCACAAAATCGAAATTTATCAAAAAATAAAAATAAAATCATTAACAGTGAAAATTGCTCAAAAACTTGTTCCAACCAAGAAAATGATTTAATCAAGACTTAGACCCGAATACTCGCACGAAATCAAAATTTAAAAAAGAACACAAAACATACGTAATTTGTGAAATTTCTCAAAAACTTCTTCCAACAAAGAAAATGATGTACCCAATACTTGATGTTAGATTCCACAAATTGAATTTGTTTACAAAGACATAGACTAGAATATTCGCATAAAATCGGAATTTATCAAAAAAACCTCCTTAACTGTGAAAATTGCTCAAAAACTTGTTCCAACAAAGCAAATGATGTACTCAAGATGTATACTCGAATACTTGTACGAAATCGAAATTTATCAAAAAACAAAAAAATTAGTTAACTGTGAAAATTGTTTAAAAACTTGTTCCAACCAAGAAAATGATATACTAATGATATATACTCGAATACACGCATGAAATCGAAATTTATCAAAAAATGAAAAACTTAAAAAACTTGTGAAAATTTCTCAAAAACTTCTCCCCGACAAAGAAGATGAAGTGCTCAAGACTTGATGCCAAATTCCACAAATTGAATTTGTTTACGAAGACATATTAGTCGAATATTCGGACAAAATCAAAATTTATCCAACAATAAAAAAAAAATCATCATTTAAGGTGAGAATTACTCAAAAACTTGTACCAACCAAGAAAATTATATACTCAAGATATATACTCAAATATTCGCACGAAATCAAAATTTACCAAAAATCATAAAACATACGTAATTTGTGAAGACTTCTAAAAAACTTCTTCCAACCAAGAAAATGATGTAATCAAGACATATACTCGTATATTCAAACGAAATCGAAATTTATAAAAAATCACAAAACATACGTAATTTGTGAAAATTTCTCAAAAACTTCTTCCAACAAAGAAAATGATGTACTCAAGACTTGATGTTAAATTCCGCAAATTGAATTTGTTTTGAAGACATATACTCGAATATTCGCACAAAATGAAAATTTATCCAAAAATAAAAAAACGTCTTTAACATTGAAAATTGCTCAAAGACTTGTTCCAACCAAGAAAATGATGTACTTAAGACATATATTTGAATACTCGCACGAAATCGAAATTTTTCAAAAAATCAAAAAACTTCCTAAATTGTGAAAATTAGTAAAAAACTTCTTCCGACCAAGAAAATTATGTACTCAATACTTGATGTTAGATTCCACAAATTGAATTTGTGGACGAACACATATACTCGAATATTCCCACAAAAATCAAAATTTATTAAAAAAATTAAAAAAAAAACATCCTTAACTGTGCAAATTGCTCAAAAACTTTTTCCAACCAAGAAAATGATGTACTCAAGACATAAACTCGAATATTCGCACAAAATCAAAATTTAAAAAAAAAATCACAAAGCATACATAATTCGTGAAATTTTCCCAAAAACTTCTTCCAGCCAAGAAAATGATGTACTCAAGACTTGATGCTAGATTCCACAAATTGAATTTGTTTACGAAGACATATACTCGAATAGCCGCACAAAATCGAAATTTATCAAAAAATAAAAATAAAATCATTAACAGTGAAAATTGCTCAAAAACTTGTTCCAACCAAGAAAATGATTTAATCAAGACTTAGACCCGAATACTCGCACGAAATCAAAATTTAAAAAAGAACACAAAACATACGTAATTTGTGAAATTTCTCAAAAACTTCTTCCAACAAAGAAAATGATGTACCCAATACTTGATGTTAGATTCCACAAATTGAATTTGTTTACAAAGACATAGACTAGAATATTCGCATAAAATCGGAATTTATCAAAAAAACCTCCTTAACTGTGAAAATTGCTCAAAAACTTGTTCCAACAAAGCAAATGATGTACTCAAGATGTATACTCGAATTACTTGTACGAAATCGAAATTTATCAAAAAACAAAAAAATTAGTTAACTGTGAAAATTGTTTAAAAACTTGTTCCAACCAAGAAAATGATATACTAATGATATATACTCGAATACACGCATGAAATCGAAATTTATCAAAAAATGAAAAACTTAAAAAACTTGTGAAAATTTCTCAAAAACTTCTCCCCGACAAAGAAGATGAAGTGCTCAAGACTTGATGCCAAATTCCACAAATTGAATTTGTTTACGAAGACATATTAGTCGAATATTCGGACAAAATCAAAATTTATCCAACAATAAAAAAAAAATCATCATTTAAGGTGAGAATTACTCAAAAACTTGTACCAACCAAGAAAATTATATACTCAAGATATATACTCAAATATTCGCACGAAATCAAAATTTACCAAAAATCATAAAACATACGTAATTTGTGAAGACTTCTAAAAAACTTCTTCCAACCAAGAAAATGATGTAATCAAGACATATACTCGTATATTCAAACGAAATCGAAATTTATAAAAAATCACAAAACATACGTAATTTGTGAAAATTTCTCAAAAACTTCTTCCAACAAAGAAAATGATGTACTCAAGACTTGATGTTAAATTCCGCAAATTGAATTTGTTTTGAAGACATATACTCGAATATTCGCACAAAATGAAAATTTATCCAAAAATAAAAAAACGTCTTTAACATTGAAAATTGCTCAAAGACTTGTTCCAACCAAGAAAATGATGTACTTAAGACATATATTTGAATACTCGCACGAAATCGAAATTTTTCAAAAAATCAAAAAACTTCCTAAATTGTGAAAATTAGTAAAAAACTTCTTCCGACCAAGAAAATTATGTACTCAATACTTGATGTTAGATTCCACAAATTGAATTTGTGGACGAACACATATACTCGAATATTCCCACAAAAATCAAAATTTATTAAAAAAATTAAAAAAAAAACATCCTTAACTGTGCAAATTGCTCAAAAACTTTTTCCAACCAAGAAAATGATGTACTCAAGACATAAACTCGAATATTCGCACAAAATCAAAATTTAAAAAAAAAATCACAAAGCATACATAATTCGTGAAATTTTCCCAAAAACTTCTTCCAGCCAAGAAAATGATGTACTCAAGACTTGATGCTAGATTCCACAAATTGAATTTGTTTACGAAGACATATACTCGAATAGCCGCACAAAATCGAAATTTATCAAAAAATAAAAATAAAATCATTAACAGTGAAAATTGCTCAAAAACTTGTTCCAACCAAGAAAATGATTTAATCAAGACTTAGACCCGAATACTCGCACGAAATCAAAATTTAAAAAAGAACACAAAACATACGTAATTTGTGAAATTTCTCAAAAACTTCTTCCAACAAAGAAAATGATGTACCCAATACTTGATGTTAGATTCCACAAATTGAATTTGTTTACAAAGACATAGACTAGAATATTCGCATAAAATCGGAATTTATCAAAAAAACCTCCTTAACTGTGAAAATTGCTCAAAAACTTGTTCCAACAAAGCAAATGATGTACTCAAGATGTATACTCGAATTACTTGTACGAAATCGAAATTTATCAAAAAACAAAAAAATTAGTTAACTGTGAAAATTGTTTAAAAACTTGTTCCAACCAAGAAAATGATACTACTAATGATATATACTCGAATACACGCATGAAATCGAAATTTATCAAAAAATGAAAAACTTAAAAAACTTGTGAAAATTTCTCAAAAACTTCTCCCCGACAAAGAAGATGAAGTGCTCAAGACTTGATGCCAAATTCCACAAATTGAATTTGTTTACGAAGACATATTAGTCGAATATTCGGACAAAATCAAAATTTATCCAACAATAAAAAAAAAATCATCATTTAAGGTGAGAATTACTCAAAAACTTGTACCAACCAAGAAAATTATATACTCAAGATATATACTCAAATATTCGCACGAAATCAAAATTTACCAAAAATCATAAAACATACGTAATTTGTGAAGACTTCTAAAAAACTTCTTCCAACCAAGAAAATGATGTAATCAAGACATATACTCGTATATTCAAACGAAATCGAAATTTATAAAAAATCACAAAACATACGTAATTTGTGAAAATTTCTCAAAAACTTCTTCCAACAAAGAAAATGATGTACTCAAGACTTGATGTTAAATTCCGCAAATTGAATTTGTTTTGAAGACATATACTCGAATATTCGCACAAAATGAAAATTTATCCAAAAATAAAAAAACGTCTTTAACATTGAAAATTGCTAAAAGACTTGTTCCAACCAAGAAAATGATGTACTTAAGACATATATTTGAATACTCGCACGAAATCGAAATTTTTCAAAAAATCAAAAAACTTCCTAAATTGTGAAAATTAGTAAAAAACTTCTTCCGACCAAGAAAATTATGTACTCAATACTTGATGTTAGATTCCACAAATTGAATTTGTGGACGAACACATATACTCGAATATTCCCACAAAAATCAAAATTTATTAAAAAAATTAAAAAAAAAAACATCCTTAACTGTGCAAATTGCTCAAAAACTTTTTCCAACCAAGAAAATGATGTACTCAAGACATAAACTCGAATATTCGCACAAAATCAAAATTTAAAAAAAAAATCACAAAGCATACATAATTCGTGAAATTTTCCCAAAAACTTCTTCCAGCCAAGAAAATGATGTACTCAAGACTTGATGCTAGATTCCACAAATTGAATTTGTTTACGAAGACATATACTCGAATAGCCGCACAAAATCGAAATTTATCAAAAAATAAAAATAAAATCATTAACAGTGAAAATTGCTCAAAAACTTGTTCCAACCAAGAAAATGATTTAATCAAGACTTAGACCCGAATACTCGCACGAAATCAAAATTTAAAAAAGAACACAAAACATACGTAATTTGTGAAATTTCTCAAAAACTTCTTCCAACAAAGAAAATGATGTACCCAATACTTGATGTTAGATTCCACAAATTGAATTTGTTTACAAAGACATAGACTAGAATATTCGCATAAAATCGGAATTTATCAAAAAAACCTCCTTAACTGTGAAAATTGCTCAAAAACTTGTTCCAACAAAGCAAATGATGTACTCAAGATGTATACTCGAATTACTTGTACGAAATCGAAATTTATCAAAAAACAAAAAAATTAGTTAACTGTGAAAATTGTTTAAAAACTTGTTCCAACCAAGAAAATGATATACTAATGATATATACTCGAATACACGCATGAAATCGAAATTTATCAAAAAATGAAAAACTTAAAAAACTTGTGAAAATTTCTCAAAAACTTCTCCCCGACAAAGAAGATGAAGTGCTCAAGACTTGATGCCAAATTCCACAAATTGAATTTGTTTACGAAGACATATTAGTCGAATATTCGGACAAAATCAAAATTTATCCAACAATAAAAAAAAAATCATCATTTAAGGTGAGAATTACTCAAAAACTTGTACCAACCAAGAAAATTATATACTCAAGATATATACTCAAATATTCGCACGAAATCAAAATTTACCAAAAATCATAAAACATACGTAATTTGTGAAGACTTCTAAAAAACTTCTTCCAACCAAGAAAATGATGTAATCAAGACATATACTCGTATATTCAAACGAAATCGAAATTTATAAAAAATCACAAAACATACGTAATTTGTGAAAATTTCTCAAAAACTTCTTCCAACAAAGAAAATGATGTACTCAAGACTTGATGTTAAATTCCGCAAATTGAATTTGTTTTGAAGACATATACTCGAATATTCGCACAAAATGAAAATTTATCCAAAAATAAAAAAACGTCTTTAACATTGAAAATTGCTCAAAGACTTGTTCCAACCAAGAAAATGATGTACTTAAGACATATATTTGAATACTCGCACGAAATCGAAATTTTTCAAAAAATCAAAAAACTTCCTAAATTGTGAAAATTAGTAAAAAACTTCTTCCGACCAAGAAAATTATGTACTCAATACTTGATGTTAGATTCCACAAATTGAATTTGTGGACGAACACATATACTCGAATATTCCCACAAAAATCAAAATTTATTAAAAAAATTAAAAAAAAAAACATCCTTAACTGTGCAAATTGCTCAAAAACTTTTTCCAACCAAGAAAATGATGTACTCAAGACATAAACTCGAATATTCGCACAAAATCAAAATTTAAAAAAAAAATCACAAAGCATACATAATTCGTGAAATTTTCCCAAAAACTTCTTCCAGCCAAGAAAATGATGTACTCAAGACTTGATGCTAGATTCCACAAATTGAATTTGTTTACGAAGACATATACTCGAATAGCCGCACAAAATCGAAATTTATCAAAAAATAAAAATAAAATCATTAACAGTGAAAATTGCTCAAAAACTTGTTCCAACCAAGAAAATGATTTAATCAAGACTTAGACCCGAATACTCGCACGAAATCAAAATTTAAAAAAGAACACAAAACATACGTAATTTGTGAAATTTCTCAAAAACTTCTTCCAACAAAGAAAATGATGTACCCAATACTTGATGTTAGATTCCACAAATTGAATTTGTTTACAAAGACATAGACTAGAATATTCGCATAAAATCGGAATTTATCAAAAAAACCTCCTTAACTGTGAAAATTGCTCAAAAACTTGTTCCAACAAAGCAAATGATGTACTCAAGATGTATACTCGAATTACTTGTACGAAATCGAAATTTATCAAAAAACAAAAAAATTAGTTAACTGTGAAAATTGTTTAAAAACTTGTTCCAACCAAGAAAATGATATACTAATGATATATACTCGAATACACGCATGAAATCGAAATTTATCAAAAAATGAAAAACTTAAAAAACTTGTGAAAATTTCTCAAAAACTTCTCCCCGACAAAGAAGATGAAGTGCTCAAGACTTGATGCCAAATTCCACAAATTGAATTTGTTTACGAAGACATATTAGTCGAATATTCGGACAAAATCAAAATTTATCCAACAATAAAAAAAAAATCATCATTTAAGGTGAGAATTACTCAAAAACTTGTACCAACCAAGAAAATTATATACTCAAGATATATACTCAAATATTCGCACGAAATCAAAATTTACCAAAAATCATAAAACATACGTAATTTGTGAAGACTTCTAAAAAACTTCTTCCAACCAAGAAAATGATGTAATCAAGACATATACTCGTATATTCAAACGAAATCGAAATTTATAAAAAATCACAAAACATACGTAATTTGTGAAAATTTCTCAAAAACTTCTTCCAACAAAGAAAATGATGTACTCAAGACTTGATGTTAAATTCCGCAAATTGAATTTGTTTTGAAGACATATACTCGAATATTCGCACAAAATGAAAATTTATCCAAAAATAAAAAAACGTCTTTAACATTGAAAATTGCTAAAAGACTTGTTCCAACCAAGAAAATGATGTACTTAAGACATATATTTGAATACTCGCACGAAATCGAAATTTTTCAAAAAATCAAAAACTTCCTAAATTGTGAAAATTAGTAAAAAACTTCTTCCGACCAAGAAAATTATGTACTCAATACTTGATGTTAGATTCCACAAATTGAATTTGTGGACGAACACATATACTCGAATATTCCCACAAAAATCAAAATTTATTAAAAAAATTAAAAAAAAAAACATCCTTAACTGTGCAAATTGCTCAAAAACTTTTTCCAACCAAGAAAATGATGTACTCAAGACATAAACTCGAATATTCGCACAAAATCAAAATTTAAAAAAAAAATCACAAAGCATACATAATTCGTGAAATTTTCCCAAAAACTTCTTCCAGCCAAGAAAATGATGTACTCAAGACTTGATGCTAGATTCCACAAATTGAATTTGTTTACGAAGACATATACTCGAATAGCCGCACAAAATCGAAATTTATCAAAAAATAAAAATAAAATCATTAACAGTGAAAATTGCTCAAAAACTTGTTCCAACCAAGAAAATGATTTAATCAAGACTTAGACCCGAATACTCGCACGAAATCAAAATTTAAAAAAGAACACAAAACATACGTAATTTGTGAAATTTCTCAAAAACTTCTTCCAACAAAGAAAATGATGTACCCAATACTTGATGTTAGATTCCACAAATTGAATTTGTTTACAAAGACATAGACTAGAATATTCGCATAAAATCGGAATTTATCAAAAAAACCTCCTTAACTGTGAAAATTGCTCAAAAACTTGTTCCAACAAAGCAAATGATGTACTCAAGATGTATACTCGAATACTTGTACGAAATCGAAATTTATCAAAAAACAAAAAAATTAGTTAACTGTGAAAATTGTTTAAAAACTTGTTCCAACCAAGAAAATGATATACTAATGATATATACTCGAATACACGCATGAAATCGAAATTTATCAAAAAATGAAAAACTTAAAAAACTTGTGAAAATTTCTCAAAAACTTCTCCCCGACAAAGAAGATGAAGTGCTCAAGACTTGATGCCAAATTCCACAAATTGAATTTGTTTACGAAGACATATTAGTCGAATATTCGGACAAAATCAAAATTTATCCAACAATAAAAAAAAATCATCATTTAAGGTGAGAATTACTCAAAAACTTGTACCAACCAAGAAAATTATATACTCAAGATATATACTCAAATATTCGCACGAAATCAAAATTTACCAAAAATCATAAAACATACGTAATTTGTGAAGACTTCTAAAAAACTTCTTACAACCAAGAAAATGATGTAATCAAGACATATACTCGTATATTCAAACGAAATCGAAATTTATAAAAAATCACAAAACATACGTAATTTGTGAAAATTTCTCAAAAACTTCTTCCAACAAAGAAAATGATGTACTCAAGACTTGATGTTAAATTCCGCAAATTGAATTTGTTTATGAAGACATATACTCGAATATTCGCACAAAATGAAAATTTATCCAAAAATAAAAAAACGTCTTTAACATTGAAAATTGCTCAAAGACTTGTTCCAACCAAGAAAATGATGTACTTAAGACATATATTTGAATACTCGCACGAAATCGAAATTTTTCAAAAAATCAAAAAACTTCGTAAATTGTGAAAATTAGTAAAAAACTTCTTCCGACCAAGAAAATTATGTACTCAATACTTGATGTTAGATTCCACAAATTGAATTTGTGGACGAACACATATACTCGAATATTCCCACAAAAATCAAAATTTATTAAAAAAATAAAAAAAAAAAACATCCTTAACTGTGCAAATTGCTCAAAAACTTTTTCCAACCAAGAAAATGATGTACTCAAGACATAAACTCGAATATTCGCACAAAATCAAAATTTAAAAAAAAAAATCACAAAGCATACATAATTCGTGAAATTTTCCCAAAAACTTCTTCCAGCCAAGAAAATGATGTACTCAAGACTTGATGCTAGATTCCACAAATTGAATTTGTTTACGAAGACATATACTCGAATAGCCGCACAAAATCAAAATTTATCAAAAAATTAAAAAAAAATCATTAACAGTGAAAATTGCTCAAAAACTTGTTCCAACCAAGAAAATGATTTAATCAAGACTTAGACCCGAATACTCGCACGAAATCAAAATTTAAAAAAGAACACAAAACATACGTAATTTGTGAAATTTCTCAAAAACTTCTTCCAACAAAGAAAATGATGTACCCAATACTTGATGTTAGATTCCACAAATTGAATTTGTTTACAAAGATAATTTTCTTTGTTGGAAGAAGGTTTTGAGAAATTTTCAGAATTACGTAAGTTTTTTGATTTTTTGATAAATTCCGATTTCGTGCGAATATTCGAGTATATGTCTAGAGTACATCATTTTCTTGTTTCGAATAAGTATTTGAGAAATTTTAACAATTTCAGACGTTTTTTTTATTTTTGGATAAATTTCTATTTCGTGCAATTATTTTGTCTTGAGTACATAATTTTCTTGGTTGGAAGAAGGTTTTGAGAAATTTTTAGAATTACGTAAGTTTTTTGATTTTTTGATAAATTTCGATTTCGTGCGAATATTCGAGTATATGTCTTGAGTAAATCAATTTCTTGGTTCGAATACGTATTTGAGAAATTTTAACAATTCAGTTGTTTTTTTGATTTTTTGATAAATTTCTATTTCGTGCAATTATAAGAGTATGTGTCTTGAGTACATAATTATATTGATTAGAATAAGGTTTTGAGAAATTTTCAGCTATTACGTAAGTTTTTTGATTTTTTGATAAATATTGATTTTGTGCGAATATTCGAGTATATGTTTTGAGTATATCATTTTCTTGGTTCGAATAAGTATTTGAGAAATTTTAACAATTTCGGACGTTTTTTTGATGTTTTGATAAATTTCAATTTCGTGCAATTATAAGAGTATGTGTCTTGAGTACATTGTTATCTATCTTGGTTGGAAGAAGGTTTTGAGATATTTTGAAAATTACGTAAGTTTTTTGATTTTTTGATAAATTTCGATTTCGTGCGAATATTCGAATATATGTCAAGGGTACATCATTTTCTTGGTTTGAATTAGTATTTGATAAATTTTAACAATTTAGGACGTTTTTTTTTATTTTTGAAAAAAACTTTTCGTGCAATTATAAAAGTATGTGTCTTGAGTAAATAATTTTCTTGGTTGGGAGAAGGTTTTGAGAAATTTTCAGAATTACGTAAGTTTTTTGATTTTTTGATAAATTCCGATTTCGTACGAATATTCGAGTATATGTCTAGAGTACTTCATTTTTTTGGTTCGAATAAGTATTTGAGAAATTTTAACAATTTCGGACGTTTTTTTATTTTTGGATAAATTTCTATTTCGTGCAATTATTTTGTCTTGAGTACATAATTTTCTTGGTTGGAAGAAGGTTTTGAGAAATTTTCATAATTACGTAAGTTTTTTGATTTTTTGATAAATTTCGATTTCGTGCGAATATTCGAGTATATGTCTTGAGTAAATCATTTTCTTTGTTCGAATAAGTATTTGAGAAATTTTAACAATTCAGTTGTTTTTTTGATTTTTGATAAATTTCTATTTCGTGCAATTATAAGTGTATGTGTATTGAGTACATAATTATATTGATTAGAATAAGGTTTTGAGAAATTTTTCGAAATTACGTAAGTTTTTTGATTTTTTGATAAATTTTGATTTTGTGCGAATATTCGAGTATATGTTTTGAGTATATCATTTTCTTGGTTCGAATAAGTATTTGAGAAATTTTAACAATTTCGGACGTTTTTTTGATGTTTTGATAAATTTCAAATCGTGCAATTATAAGAGTATGTGTCTTGAGTACATTGTTATCTATCTTGGTTGGAAGAAGGTTTTGAGATATTTTCAAAATTACGTAAGTTTTTTGATTTTTTGATAAATTCCGATTTCGTGCGAATATATGAATATATGTCAAGGGTACATCATTTTCTTGGTTTGAATTAGTATTTGAGAAATTTTAATAATTTAGGACGTTTTTTTTTATTTTTGATAAAAAACTTTTCATGCAATTATAAAAGTATGTGTCTTGAGTAAATAATTTCTTGGTTGGAAGAAGGTTTTGAGAAATTTTCAGAATTACGTAAGTTTTTTGATTTTTTGATAAATTTCGATTTCGTGCGAGTATTCGAGTATATGTCTTGTGTACATCATTTTCTTGGTTCGAATAAGTATTTGAGAAATTTTAACAATTTCGGACGTTTTTTTTTATGTTTTGATAAATTTCTATTTCGTACAATTATAAAAGTATGTGTCTTGAGTACATAATTTTCTTGGTTGGAAGAAGGTTTTGAGAAATTTTCAGAATTACGTAAGTTTTTTGATTTTTTGATAAATTCCGATTTCGTGCGAATATTCGAGTATATGTCAAGAGTACATTTTCTTGGTTCGAATAAGTATTTGAGAAATTGTACAATTTCGGACGTTTTTTTGATTTTTTGATAAATTTCTTTTTCGTGCAATTATGAGAGTATGTGTCTTGAGTACATTGTTATCTTGGTTGGAAGAAGGTTTTGAGAAATTTTCAGAATTACGTAAGTTTTTTGATTTTTTGATGAATTCCGATTTCCTGCGAATATTCGAATATATGTCTTGTGTACATCATTTTCTTGGTTCGAAAAAGTATTTGAGAAATTTTAACAATTTCGGACGTTTTTTTTTTTATTTTTTGATAAATATCTGTTTCGTACAATTATAAAAGTATGTGTCTTGTGTACATAATTTTCTTGGTGGGAAGAAGGTTTTGAGAAATTTTCAGAATTACGTTAGTTTTTTGATTTTTTGATAAATTCCTATTTCGTGCGAATATTCGAGTATATGTCTAGAGTACATCATTTTCTTGGTTCGAATAAGTATTTGAGAAATTGTAACAATTTCGGACGTTTTTTTGATTTTTTGATAAATTTCTTTTTCGTGCAATTATAAGAGTATGTGTCTTGAATAAATAATTTTCTTGGTTGGAAGAAGGTTTTGAGAAATTTTCAGAATTACGTAAGTTTTTTTGATTTTTTGATAAATTCCGATTTCGTGCGAATATTCGAGTATATGTCTAGAGTACATCATTTTCTTGGTTCGAATAAGTATTTGAGAAAATGTAACAATTTCGGACGTTTTTTTGATTTTTTGATAAATTTCTTTTTCGTGCAATTATAAGAGTATGTGTCTTGAGTAAATAACTTTATTGGTTGGAAGAAGGTTTTGAGAAATTTTCAGAATTACATAAGTTTTTTGATTTCTTGAAAAATTTCGATTTCGTGCGAATATTCGAGTATATGTCTAGAGTACATCATTTTCTTGGTACGAATAAGTATTTGAGAAATTGTAACAATTTCAGATGTTTTTTTGATTTTTTGATAAATTTCTTTATTCGTGCAATTATAAGAGTATGTGTCTTGAGTAAATAATTTTCTTGGTTGGAAGAAGGTTTTGAGAAATTTTCAGAATTACGTAAGTTTTTTGATTTTTTGATAAATTCCGATTTCGTGCGAATATTCGAGTATATGTCTAGAGTACATCATTTTCTTGGTTCGAATAAGTATTTGAGAAATTTTAACAATTTCGGACGTTTTTTTTTATTTTTCGATAAATTTCTATTTCGTGCAATTATTTTGTCTTGAGTACATAATTTCTTGGTTGGAAGAAGGTTTTGAGAAATTTTTAGAATTACGTAAGTTGTTTGATTTTTTGATAAATTCCGATTTCGTGCAATTATTATGTCTTGAGTACATAATTTTCTTGGTTGGAAGAAGGTTTTAAGAAATTTTTAGAAATTACGTAAGTTTTTTTATTTTTTGATAAATTTCGATTTCGTGCGAATATTCGTGTATTTGTTTTGAGTCTATCTTTTTCTTGGTTCGAATAAGTATTTGAGAAATTTTAACAATTTCGGACTTTTTTTTATGTTTTGATAAATTTCTATTTTCGTGCAATTATAAGAGTGTGTGTTTTGAGTACATTGTTATCTTGGTTGGAAGAAGGTTTTGAGAAATTTTCCGAATTACGTAAGTTTTTTTATTTTGTGATAAATTCTGTTTTCGTAAGAATATTCGAGTATATTCTAGAGTACATCATTTTCTTGGTTCGAATAAGTATTTGAGAAATTTTAACAATTTCGGACGTTTTTTTTTTAGTTTTTGTTAAATTTCTTTTTCGTGCAATTATAAGAGTATGTGACTTGAGTAAATAATTTTCTTGGTTGGAAGAAGGTTTTGAGAAATTTTCAGAATTACTTAAGTTTTTTGATTTTTTGATAAATTTCGATTTCGTGCGAAAATTCGAGTATATGTCTTGTGTGCATCATTTTCTTGGTTTGAATAAGTATTTGAGAAATTTTAACAATTTTGGACGTTTATTTTATTTTTGATAAATTTCTATTTCGTGCAATTATAAAAGTATGTGTCTTGAGTACATAATTTTCTTGGTTGGAATAAGGTTTTGAGAAATTTTCAGAATTACGTAAGTTTTTTTATTTTTTAATAAATTCCGATTTCGTGCGAATATTCGAGTATATGTCTAGAGTACATCATTTTCTTGGTTCGAATAATTATTTGAAAAATTTTACCAATTCCGGACGTTTTTTTTTATATTTTGACAAATTTCTTTTTCGTGCAATTATAAGAGTATGTGTCTTGAGTAAATAATTTTCTTGGATGGAAGAAGGTTTTGAGAAATTTTCAGAATTACGTAAGTTTTTTTGATTTTTTGATAAATTTCGATTTCGTCGAATATTCGAGTATATGTCTTGTGTACATCATTTTCTTGGTTCGAATAAGTAATTGAGAGATTTTAACAATTTTGGATGTTTTTTTTATTTTTTGATAAATTTCTATTTCTTGCAATTATAAGAGTATGTGTTTTGAGTACATAATTTTCTTGGTTGGAAGAAGGTTTTGAGAAATTTTCAGAATTACGTAAGTTTTTTTATTTTTTGATAAATTCCGATTTCGTGCGAATATTCGAGTATATGTCTAGAGTACATCATTTTCTTGGTTCGAATAAGTATTTGAGAAATTTTAACAATTTCGGACGTTTTTTTGATTTTTGGATAAATTTCTATTTCGTGCAATTATTGTGCCTTGAGTATATAATTTTCTTGGTTGGAAGAATGTTTTGAGAAATTTTCAGAATTACGTAAGTTTTTTTATTTTTGGATAAATTTTGATTTCGTGCGAATATTCGAGTATATGTCTTGTGTACATCATTTTCTTGGTTCGAATAAGTATTTGAGAAATTTTAACAATTTCGGACGTTTTTTGATGTTTTGATAAATTTCTTTTTCGTGCAATTATAAGAGTATGTGTCTTGAGTAAATAATTTTCTTTGTTGGAAGAAGGTTTAGAGAATTTTCAGAAATTTCGTAAGTTTTTTTTATTTTTTGATAAATTTCGATTTCGTGCGAATATTCGAGTATATGTTTGGAGCATATCATTTTCTTGGTTCAAATAAGTATTTGAGAAATTTTAACAATTTCAGACGTTTTTTTGATGTTTTGATAAATTTCTATTTCATGCAATTATAAGAGTATGTGTCTTGAGTACATTGTAATCTTGGTTGGAAGAAGGTTTTGAGAAATTTTCAGAATTACGTAAGTTTTTTTATTTTTGATAAATTTTGATTTCGTGCGAATATTCGAGTATATGTCTAGAGTACATCATTTTCTTGGTTCGAATAAGTATTTGAGAAATTTTAGCAATTTTGGACGTTTTTTTTTTTGATTTTTTGATAAAAACATTTTCGTGCAATTATAAGAGTATGTGTTTTGAGTAAATAATTTTCTTGGTTGGAAGTAGGTTTTGAGAAATTTTCAGAAATTACGTAAAGTTTTTGATTTTTTGATAAATTTCGATTTTAGTGCGAATATTCGAGTATATGTCTTCGTAAACAAATTCAATTTGTGGAATTTGGCATCAAGTCTTGTGTACTTCATCTTGATTACATCATTTTCTTGGTTGGAAGAAGTTTTTTAGAAGTCTTCGCAAATTACGTATGTTTTATGATTTTTGGTAAATTTTGATTTCGTGCGAATATTTGAGTATATATTTTGAGTATATAATTTTCTTGGTTGGTACAAGTTTTTGTGCAATTCTCACCTTAAATGACATTTTTTATTATTTTTGGATAAATTTTGATTTTGTACGAATATTCGACTATATGTCTTCGTAAACAAATTCAATTTGTGGAATTTGGCATCAAGTCTTGAGTATTTCATCTTCTTTGTCGGGGAGAAGTTTTTGAGAAATTTTCACAATTTTTAAGTTTTTCATTTTTTGATAAATTTCGATTTCATGCGTGTATTCGAGTATATATCATTAGTATATCATTTTCTTGGTTGGAACAAGTTTTTCAACAATTTTCACAGTTAACTAATTTTTTGGTTTTTTGATAAATTTCGATTTCGTACAAGTATTCGAGTATACATCTTGAGTACATCATTTTCTTTGCTGGAACAAGTTTTTGAGCAATTTTCACTGTTAATGATTTTTTTTATTTTTTGATAAATTTTGATTTTGTGCGACTATTCGAGTATATGTCTTCGTAAACAAATTCAATTTGTGGAATTTAACGTCAAGTCTTGAGTACATCATTTTCTTGGTTGGAAGAAGTTTTTCAGAAATTTTCACAAATTATGTATGTTTTGTGCTTTTTTTAAATTTTGATATCGTTCGAATCTTCGAGTATAATTCTTGAGTACCTCGTTTTCTTGGTTGGAACAAGTTTTTGAGCAATTTTCACATGTAAGGATGTTTGTTTTTTTTGATAAATTTTGATTTTGTACGAATATTCTAGTATGTTTTCGTAAATAAATTCAATTTGTGGAATCTAGTATCAAGTCTTGAGTACATCATTTTTTTGGTTGGAAGAAGTTTTTGGGAAAATTTCACGAATTATGTATGCTTTGTGATTTTTTTTTATAAATTTTGATTTTGTGCGAATATTCGAGTTTATGTCTTGAGTACATCATTTTCTTGGTTGGAACAAGTTTTTGAGCAATTTTCACAGTTAAGGATGTTTTTTTTTAATTTTTTTGATAAATTTTGATTTTTGTGGGAATATTCGAGTATATGTCTTCGTAAACAAATTCAATTTGTGGATTCTAACATCAAGTATTGAGTACATAATTTTCTTGGTCGGAAGAAGTTTTTGACAAATTTTCACAATTTACGTAGTTTTTTGATTTTTTGATAAATTTTGATTTCGTGCGAGTATTCAAATATATGTCTAAGTACATCATTTTCTTGGTTGGAACAAGTCTTTGAGCAATTTTCAATGTTAAAGACGTTTTTTTTATTTTTGGATAAATTTTCATTTTGTGCGAATATTCGAGTATATGTCTTCATAAAAAAATTCAATTTGCGGAATTTAACATCAAGTCTTGAGTACATCATTTTCTTTGTTGGAAGATGTTTTTGAGAAATTTTCACAAATTACGTATGTTTTGTGATTTTTATAAATTTCGATTTCGTTTGAATATACGAGTATATGTCTTGATTACATCATTTTCTTGGTTGGAAGAAGTTTTTTAGAAGTCTTCACAAATTACGTATGTTTTAAGATTTTTGGTAAATTTTGATTTCGTGCGAATATTTGAGTATATATCTTGTGTATATAATTTTCTTGTTGGTACAAGTTTTTGAGCAATTCTCAACTTAAATGACGTTTTTTTTTATTTTTGGATAAATTTTGATTTTGTGCTAATATTCGACTATATGTCTTCGTAAACAAATTCAATTTGTGGAATTTGGCATCAAGTCTTGAGTACTTCATCTTCTTTGTCGGGAAGAAGTTTTTGAGAAATTTTCACAATTTTTTAAGTTTTTCATTTTTTGATAAATTTCGATTTCATGCGTGTATTCGAGTATATATCATTAGTATATCATTTTCTTGGTTGGAACAAGTTTTTCAACAATTTTCACAGTTAACTAATTTTTTGGTTTTTTGATAAATTTCGATTTCGTACAAGTATTCGAGTATACATCTTGAGTACATCATTTTCTTTGTTGGAACAAATTTTTGAGCAATTTTCACAGTTAAGGAGGTTTTTTGATAAATTTCGATTTTATGCGAATATTCTTGTCTCTGTCTTTGTAAACAAATTCAATTTGTGGAATTTAACATCAAGTATTGGGTACATCATTTTCTTTGTTGGAAGAAGTTTTTGAGAAAATTCACAAATTACGCATGTTTTGTGTTCTTTTTTAAATTTTGATTTCGTGCGAGTATTCGGGTATAAGTCTTGATTACATCATTTTCTTGGTTGGAACAAGTTTTTGAGCAATTTTCACTGTTAATGATTTTTTTATATTTTTTGATAAATTTCGATTTTGTGCGACTATTCAAGTATATGTCTTTCGTAAGCAAATTCAATTTGTGGAATTTAACGTCAAGTCTTGAGCACATCATTTTCTTGGTTGGAAGAAGTTTTTCAAAAAAATTCACAAGTTATGTATGTTTTCTGCTTTTTTTAAATTTTGATATCGTTCGAATATTCGAGTATAATTCTTGAGTACCTCGTTTTCTTGGTTGGAACAAGTTTTTGAGCAATTTTCACATGTAAGGATATTTGTTTTTTTTTGATAAATTTCGATTTTGTACGAATATTCTAGTATATGTTTTCGTAAATAAATTCAATTTGTGGAATCTAGCATCAAGTCTTGAGTACATCATTTTCTTGGCTGGAAGAAGTTTTTGGGAAAATTTCACGAATTATGTATTCTTTGTGATTTTTTTTTTATAAATTTTGATTTTGTGCGAATATTCGAGTTTATGTCTTGAGTACATCATTTTCTTGGTTGGAACAAGTTTTTGAGCAATTTTCACAGTTAAGGATGTTTTTTTTTTTTATTTTTTTGATAAATTTTGATTTTTGTGGGAATATTCGAGTATATGTCTTCGTCCACAAATTCAATTTGTGGAATCTAACATCGAGTCTTGAGTACATAATTTTCTTGGTCGGAAGAAGTTTTTTACAAATTTTCACAAATTAGGTAGTTTTTTGATTTTTTGAAAAATTTCGATTTCGTGCGAGTATTCAAATATATGTCTTAAGTACATCATTTTCTTGGTTGGAACAAGTCTTTGAGCAATTTTCAATGTTAAAGACGTTTTTTATTTTTGGATAAATTTTCATTTTGTGCGAATATTCGAGTATATGTCTTCATAAACAAATTCAATTTGCGGAATTTAACATCAAGTCTTGAGTACATCATTTTCTTTGTTGGAAGAAGTTTTTGAGAAATTTTCACAAATTACGTATGTTTTGTGATTTTTTATAAATTTCGATTTCGTTTGAATATACGAGTATATGTCTTGATTACATCATTTTCTTGGTTGGAAGAAGTTTTTTAGAAGTCTTCACAAATTACGTATGTTTTATGATTTTTGGTTAATTTTGATTTCGTGCGAATATTTGAGTATATATCTTGAGTATATAATTTTCTTGGTTGGTACAAGTTTTTGAGCAATTCTCACCTTAAATGATGATTTTTTTTTATTTTTGGATAAATTTGGATTTTGTCCGAATATTCGACTATATGTCTTCGTAAACAAATTCAATTTGTGGAATTTGGCATCAAGTCTTGAGCACTTCATCTTCTTTGTCGGGGAGAAGTTTTTGAGAAATTTTCACAATTTTTTAAGTTTTTCATTTTTTGATAAATTTCGATTTCATGCGTGTTTATTCGAGTATATATCATTAGTATATCATTTTCTTGGTTGTAACAAGTTTTTCCACAATTTTCACAGTTAACTATTTTTTTGGTTTTTTGATAAAATTCGATTTCGTACAAGTATTCGAGTATACATCTTGAGTACATCATTTTCTTTGTTGGAACAAGTTTTTGAGCAATTTTCACATTTAAGGAGGTTTTTTTGATAAATTCCGATTTTATGCGAATATTCTAGTCTATGTCTTTGTAAACAAATTCAATTTGTGGAATCTAACATCAAGTATTGGGTACATCATTTTCTTTGTTGGAAGAAGTTTTTGAAAAATTTCACAAATTACGTATGTTTTGTGTTCTTTTTTAAATTTTGATTTCGTGCGAGTATTCGGGTCTAAGTCTTGATTAAATCATTTTCTTGGTTGGAACAAGTTTTTGAGCAATTTTCACTGTTAACGATTTTTTTTATTTTTTGATAAATTTCGATTTTGTGCGGCTATTCGAGTACATGTCTTCGTAAACAAATTCAATTTCTGGAATTTAACGTCAAGTCTTGAGCACATCATTTTCTTGGTTGGAAGAAGTTTTTCAGAAATTTTCACAAGTTATGTATGTTTTGTGCTTTTTTTAAATTTTGATATCGTTCGAATATTCGAGTATAATTCTTGAGTACCTCGTTTTCTTGGTTGAAACAAGTTTTTGAGCAATTTTCACATGTAAGGATATTTGTTTTTTTTTGATAAATTTCGATTTTGTACGAATATTCTAGTATATGTTTTCGTAAATAAATTCAATTTGTGGAATCTAGCATCAAGTCTTGAGTACATCATTTTCTTGGCTGGAAGAAGTTTTTGGGAAAATTTCACGAATTATGTATGCTTTGTGATTTTTTTTTATAAATTTTGATTTTGTGCGAATATTCGAGTTTATGTCTTGAGTACATCATTTTCTTGATGGAACAAGTTTTTGAGCAATTTTCACAGTTAAGGATGTTTTTTTTTAATTTTTTTGATAAATTTTGATTTTTGTGGGAATATTCGAGTATATGTCTTCGTCCACAAATTCAATTTGTGGAATCTAACATCAAGTCTTGAGTACATAATTTTCTTGGTCGGAAGAAGTTTTTGACAAATTTTCACAATATACGTAGTTTTTTTATTTTTTGATAAATTTTGATTTCGTGCGAGTATTCAAATATATGTCTAAGTACATCATTTTCTTGGTTGGAACAAGTCTTTGAGCAATTTTCAATGTTAAAGACGTTTTTTTTTTATTTTTGGACAAATTTTCATTTTGTGCGAATATTCGAGTATATGTCTTCATAAAAAAATTCAATTTGCGGAATTTAACATCAAGTCTTGAGTACATCATTTTCTTTGTTGGAAGAAGTTTTTGAGAAATTTTCACAAATTACGTATGTTTTGTGATTTTTTATAAATTTCGATTTCGTTTGAATATACGAGTATATGTCTTGAGTACATCATTTTCTTGGTTGGAAGAAGTTTTTTAGAAGTCTTCACAAATTACGTATGTTTTATGATTTTTGGTAAATTTTGATTTCGTGCGAATATTTGAGTATATATCTTGAGTATATAATTTTCTTGGTTGGTACAAGTTTTTGAGCAATTCTCAATTTGAATGACGTTTTTTTTTTATTTTTGGATAAATTTTGATTTTGTGCGAATATTCGACTATATGTCTTCGTAAACAAATTCAATTTGTGGAATTTGGCATCAAGTCTTGAGGACTTCATCTTCTTTGTCGGGAAGAAGTTTTTGAGAAATTTTCACAATTTTTTAAGTTTTTCATTTTTTGATAAATTTCGATTTCATGCGTGTATTCGAGTATATATCATTAGTATATCATTTTCTTGGTTGGAACAAGTTTTTCAACAATTTTCACAGTTAACTAATTTTTTTGTTTTTTGATAAATTTCGATTTCGTACAAGTATTCGAGTATACATCTTGAGTACATCATTTTCTTTGTTGGAACAAGTTTTTGAGCAATTTTCACAGTTAAGGAGTTTTTTTGATAAATTTCGATTTTATGCGAATATTCTAGTCTATGTCTTTGTAAACAAATTCAATTTGTGGAATTTAACATCAAGTATTGGGTACATCATTTTCTTTGTTGGAAGAAGTTTTTGAGAAAATTCACAAATTACGCATGTTTTGTGTTCTTTTTTAAATTTTGATTTCGTGCGAGTATTCGGGTATAAGTCTTGATTACATCATTTTCTTGGTTGGAACAAGTTTTTGAGCAATTTTCATTGTTAATGATTTTTTTTTATTTTTTGATAAATTTCGATTTTGTGCGACTATTCAAGTATATGTCAAGTTATGTATGTTTTCTGCTTTTTTTAAATTTTGATATCGTTCGAATATTCGAGTATAATTCTTGAGTACCTCGTTTTCTTGGTTGGAACAAGTTTTTGAGCAATTTTCACATGTAAGGATATTTGTTTTTTTGATAAATTTCGATTTTGTACGAATATTCTAGTATATGTTTTCGTAAATAAATTCAATTTGTGGAATCTAGCATCAAGTCTTGAGTACATCATTTTCTTGGCTGGAAGAAGTTTTTGGGAAAATTTCACGAATTATGTATGCTTTGTGATTTTTTTTTATAAATTTTGATTTTGTGCGAATATTCGAGTTTATGTCTTGAGTACATCATTTTCTTGGTTGGAACAAGTTTTTGAGCAATTTTCACAGTTAAGGATGTTTTTTTTTAATTTTTTTTATAAATTTTGATTTTTGTGGGAATATTCGAGTATATGTCTTCGTCCCAAATTCAATTTGTGGAATCTAACATCGAGTTTTGAGTACATAATTTTCTTGGTCGAAAGAAGTTTTTTACAAATTTTCACAAATTAGGTAGTTTTTTGATTTTTTGAAAAATTTCGATTTCGTGCGAGTATTCAAATATATGTCTTAAGTACATCATTTTCTTGGTTGGAACAAGTCTTTGAGCAATTTTCAATGTTAAAGACGTTTTTTTATTTTTGGATAAATTTTCATTTTGTGTGAATATTCGAGTATATGTCTTCATAAACAAATTCAATTTGCGGAATTTAACATCAAGTCTTGAGTACATCATTTTCTTTGTTGGAAGAAGTTTTTGAGAAATTTTCACAAATTACATATGTTTTGTGATTTTTTATAAATTTCGATTTCGTTTGAATATACTAGTATATGTCTTGATTACATCATTTTCTTGGTTGGAAGAAGTTTTTTAGAAGTCTTCACAAATTACGTATGTTTTATGATTTTTGGTAAATTTTGATTTCGTGCGAATATTTGAGTATATATCTTGAGTATATAATTTTCTTGGTTGGTACAAGTTTTTGAGCAATTCTCACCTTAAATGATGATTTTTTTTTATTTTTGGATAAATTTTGATTTTGTCCGAATATTCGACTATATGTCTTCGTAAACAAATTCAATTTGTGGAATTTGGCGTCTTGAGCACTTCATCTTCTTTGTCGGGGAGAAGTTTTTGAGAAATTTTCACAATTTTTTAAGTTTTTCATTTTTTGATAAATTTCGATTTCATGCGTGTTTATTCGAGTATATATCATTAGTATATCATTTTCTTGGTTGTAACAAGTTTTTCCACAATTTTCACAGTTAACTAATTTTTTGGTTTTTTGATAAAATTCGATTTCGTACAAGTATTCGAGTATACATCTTGAGTACATCATTTTCTTTGTTGGAACAAGTTTTTGAGCAATTTTCACATTTAAGGAGGTTTTTTTGATAAATTCCGATTTTATGCGAATATTCTAGTCTATGTCTTTGTAAACAAATTCAATTTGTGGAATCTAACATCAAGTATTGGGTACATCATTTTCTTTGTTGGAAGAAGTTTTTGAGAAATTTCACAAATTACGTATGTTTTGTGTTCTTTTTTAAATTTTGATTTCGTGCGAGTATTCGGGTCTAAGTCTTGATTAAATCATTTTCTTGGTTGGAACAAGTTTTAGAGCAATTTTCACTTTTAATGATTTTTTTTTTATTTTTTGATAAATTTCGATTTTGTGCGGCTATTCGAGTATATGTCTCGTAAACAAATTCAATTTGTGGAATTTAACGTCAAGTCTTGAGCACATCATTTTCTTGGTTGGAAGAAGTTTTTCAGAAATTTTCACAAGTTATGTATGTTTTGTGCTTTTTTTAAATTTTGATATCGTTCGAATATTCGAGTATAATTCTTGAGTACCTCGTTTTCTTGGTTGAAACAAGTTTTTGAGCAATTTTCACATGTAAGGATATTTGTTTTTTTTTGATAAATTTCGATTTTGTACGAATATTCTAGTATATGTTTTCGTAAATAAATTCATTTTGTGGAATCTAGCATCAAGTCTTGAGTACATCATTTTCTTGGCTGGAAGAAGTTTTTGGGAAAATTTCACGAATTATGTATGCTTTGTGATTTTTTTATATAAATTTTGATTTTGTGCGAATATTCGAGTTTATGTCTTGAGTACATCATTTTCTTGATGGAACAAGTTTTTGAGCAATTTTCACAGTTAAGGATGTTTTTTTTTAATTTTTTTGATAAATTTTGATTTTTGTGGGAATATTCGAGTATATGTCTTCGTCCAGAAATTCAATTTGTGGAATCTAACATCAAGTCTTGAGTACATAATTTTCTTGGTCGGAAGAAGTTTTTTACAAATTTTCCCAATTTAGGTAGTTTTTTGAAAAATTTTGATTTCGTGCGAGTATTCAAATATATGTCTTAAGTACATCATTTTCTTGGTTGGAACAAGTCTTTGAGCAATTTTCAATGTTAAAGACGTTTTTTTATTTTTGGATAAATTTTCATTTTGTGCGAATATTCGAGTATATGTCTTCATAAACAAATTCAATTTGCGGAATTTAACATCAAGTCTTGAGTACATCATTTTCTTTGTTGGAAGAAGTTTTTGAGAAATTTTCACAAATTACGTATGTTTTGTGATTTTTTATAAATTTCGATTTCGTTTGAATATACGAGTATATGTCTTGATTACATCATTTTCTTGGTTGGAAGAAGTTTTTTAGAAGTCTTCACAAATTACGTATGTTTTATGATTTTTGGTAAATTTTGATTTCGTGCGAATATTTGAGTATATATCTTGAGTATATAATTTTCTTGGTTGGTACAAGTTTTTGAGCAATTCTCACCTTAAATGATGATTTTTTTTTATTTTTGGATAAATTTTGATTTTGTCCGAATATTCGACTATATGTCTTCGTAAACAAATTCAATTTGTGGAATTTGGCATCAAGTCTTGAGCACTTTATCTTCTTTGTCGGGGAGAAGTTTTTGAGAAATTTTCACAAGTTTTTTAAGTTTTTCATTTTTTTGATAAATTTCGATTTCATGCGTGTATTCGAGTATATATCATTTTCTTGGTTGGAACAAGTTTTTAAACAATTTTCACAGTTAACTAATTTTTTGGTTTTTTGATAAATTTCGATTTCGTACAAGTATTCGAGTTTACATCTTGAGTACATCATTTTCTTTGTTGGAACAAGTTTTTGAGCAATTTTCACAGTTAAGGAGGTTTTTTGGATAAATTTCGATTTTATGCGAATATTCTAGTCTATGTCTTTGTAAACAAATTCAATTTGTGGAATTTAACATCAATTATTGGGTTTATCATTTTCTTTGTTGGAAGAAGTTTTTGAGAAATTTCACAAATTACGTATGTTTTGTGTTCTTTTTAAATTTTGATTTCGTGCGAGTATTCGGGTCTAAGTCTTGATTAAATCATTTTCTTGGTTGGAACAAGTTTTTGAGCAATTTTCACTGTTAATGATTTTTTTTATGTTTTGATAAATTTCGATTTTGTGCGGCTATTCGAGTATATGTCTTCGTAAACAAATTCAATTTGTGGAATTTAACGTCAAGTCTTGAGCACATCATTTTCTTGGTTGGAAGAAGTTTTTCAGAAATTTTCACAAGTTATGTATGTTTTGTGCTTTTTTTAAATTTTGATATCGTTCGAATATTCGAGTATAATTCTTGAGTACCTCGTTTTCTTGGTTGGAACAAGTTTTTGAGCAATTTTCACATGTAAGGATATTTGTTTTTTTTTTTGATAAATTTCGATTTTGTACGAATATTCTAGTATATGTTTTCGTAAATAAATTCAATTTGTGGAATCTAGCATCAAGTCTTGAGTACATCATTTTCTTGGCTGGAAGAAGTTTTTGGGAAAATTTCACGAATTATGTATGCTTTGTGATTTTTTTTTTTAAATTTTGATTTTGTGCGAATATTCGAGTTTATGTCATGAGTACATAATTTTCTTGGTTGGAACAAGTTTTTGAGCAATTTTCACAGTTAAGGATGTTTTTTTTAATTTTTTTGATCAATTTTGATTTTTGTGGGAATATTCGAGTATATGTGTTCTTCCACAAATTCAATTTGTGGAATCTAACATCAAGTATTGAGTACATAATTTTCTTGGTAGGAAGAAGTTTTTTACTAATTTTCACAATTTAGGTAGTTTTTTGATTTTTTGAAAAATTTCGATTTCGTGCGAGTATTCAAATATTTGTCTTAAGTACATCATTTTCTTGGTTGGAACAAGTCTTTGAGCAATTTTCAATGTTAAAGACGTTTTTTTTTATTTTTGGATAAATTTTCATTTTGTGCGAATATTCGAGTATATGTCTTCATAAACAAATTCAATTTGCGGAATTTAACATCAAGTCTTGAGTACATCATTTTCTTTGTTGGAAGAAGTTTTTGAGAAATTTTCACAATTTACGTATGTTTTGTGATTTTTTATAAATTTCGATTTCGTTTGAATATACGAGTATATGTCTTGATTACATCATTTTCTTGGTTGGAAGAAGTTTTTTAGAAGTCTTCACAAATTACGTATGTTTTATGATTTTTGGTAAATTTTGATTTCGTGCGAATATTTGAGTATATATCTTGAGTATATAATTTTCTTGGTTGGTACAAGTTTTTGAGTAATTCTCACCTTAAATGATGATTTTTTTTTTATTGTTGGATAAATTTTGATTTTGTCCGAATATTCGACTAATATGTCTTCGTAAACAAATTCAATTTGTGGAATTTGGCATCAAGTCTTGAGCACTTCATCTTCTTTGTCGGGGAGAAGTTTTTGAGAAATTTTCACAAGTTTTTTAAGTTTTTCATTTTTTGATAAATTTCGATTTCATGCGTGTATTCGAGTATATATCATTAGTATATCATTTTCTTGGTTGGAACAAGTTTTTAAACAATTTTCACAGTTAACTAATTTTTTTGTTTTTTGATAAATTTCGATTTCGTACAAGTATTCGAGTATACATCTTGAGTACATCATTTGCTTTGTTGGAACAAGTTTTTAACAATTTCTCAAATACTTATTCGTACCAAGAAAATGATTTACTCTAGACATATATATACTCGAATATTCGCACGAAATCGAAATTTATCAAAAAATCAAATCTTACGTAATTTCTGAAAATTTCTCAAAACCTTTTTTCAACCAAGAAAATTATTTACTCAAGACACATACTCTTATAATTGCACGAAAAAGAAATTTATCAAAAAATCAAAAAAACATCCGAAAGTGTACAATTTCTCAAATACTTATTCGAACCAAGAAAATGATGTACTCTTGACATATACTCGAATATTCGCACGAAATAGGAATTTATCAAAAAATCAAAAAACTAACGTAATTCTGAAAATTTCTCAAAACCTTCTTCCCACCAAGAAAATTATGTACACAAGACACATACTTTTATAATTGTACGAAACAGAAATTTATCAAAAAATAAAAAAAAAACGTCCGAAATTGTTAAAATTTCTCAAATACTTTTTCGAACCAAGAAAATGATGTACACAAGACATATACTCGAATATTCGCATGAAATCGAAATTTATCAAAAAATCAAAAAACTTACGTATTTCTGAAAATTTCTCAAAACCTTCTTTCAACCAAGAAAATTATTTACTCAAGACAAATACTCTTATAATTGCACGAAATTTTTTTTATCAGAAATAAAAAAAACGTCCTAAATTGTTAAAATTTCTCAAATACTTATTCGAACCAAGAAAATGATGTACTCTACACATATACTCGAATATTCGCACGAAATCGTAATTTATCAAAAAATCAAAAAACTTACGTAATTCTGAAAATTTCTCAAAACTGCTTCAAACCAAGATAACAATGTACTCAGACACATACTCTTATAATTGTGCGAAATAGAAATTTATCAAAACATCAAAAAAACGTCCGAATTGTTAAAATTTCTCAAATACTTATTCGAACCAAGAAAATGATGTACTCAAAACATATACTCGAATATTCGCACGAAATCGAAATTTATCAAAAAATCAAAAAACTTACGTAATTTCTGAAAATTTCTCAAAACATTCTTCCAACCAAGAACATTATTTACTCAAGACACATACTCTTATAATTGCACGAAAAAGAAATTTATCAAAAAACCAAAAAAAACGCCCGAAATTGTTAAAATTTCTCAAATACTTATTCGAACCAAGAAAATGATATACTCAAAACATATACTCGAAAATTCGCACGAAATCGAAATTTATCAAAAAATCAAAAAACTTACGTAATTCTAAAAATTTCTCAAAACCTTCTTCCATCAAAGAAAATTATTTACTCAAGACACATACTCTTATAATTGCACGAAAAAGAAATTTATCAAAAAATAAAAAAAAACGTCCGAAATTGTTTAAATTTCTCAAATAATTATACGAACCAAGAAAATGATGTACTCTTGACATGTACTCGAATATTCGCACGAAATCGGAATTTATCAAAAAATCAAAAAACTTATTTAATTCGGAAAATTTCTCAAAACCTTATTCCAACCAGGAAAATTATTTACTTAAGACACATACTCTTATAATTGCACGAAATAGAAATTTATCAAAAAATCAAAAAAAACATCCCCAATTGTTAACATTTCTCAAATAATTATTCGAACCAAGAAAATGATGTACTCTAGACATATACTCGAATATTCGGACGAAATCGGAATTTAAAAAAACTTATGTAATTCTGAAAATTTCTCAAAACCTTCTTCCAACCAAGAAAATTATGTACTCAAAACACATACTTTTATAATTGCACGAAATAGAAATTTATCAAAAAATAAAAAAAACGTCCGAAATTGTTTAAATTTCTCAAATACTTATTCGAACCAAGAAAATGATATACTCAAAACATATACTCGAATATTTGCACGAAATAGAAAATTATCAAAAAATCAAAAAACTAACGTAATTTCTGAAAATTTCTCAAAACATTCTTCCAACCAAGAAAATTGTTTACTCAAGACACATACTCTTATAATTGCACGAAAAAGAAATTTATCAAAAAATCAAAAAAAAGATCCGCAATTGTTAACATTTCTCAAATAATTATTCGAACCAAGAAAATGATGTACTCTAGACATATACTCGAATATTCGCACGAAATCGGAATTTATCAAAAAATCAAAAAACTTACGTAATTCTGAAAATTTCTCAAAACTTTATTCCAACCATGAAATTTATTTACTTAAGACACATACTCTTATAATTGCACGAAAACTTTTTTATCAAAAAATAAAAAAAAAAAGTCCTAAATTGTTAAAATTTCTCAAATACTTATTCGAACCAAGAAAATGATGTACTCTACACATATACTCGAATATTCGCACGAAATCGTAATTTATCAAAAAATCAAAAAACTTACGTAATTCTGAAAATTTCTCAAAACATTCTTCCAACCAAGAACATTATTTACTCAAGACACATACTCTTATAATTGCACGAAAAATTTTTTTATCAAAAAACCAAAAAAAACGCCCGAAATTGTTAAAATTTCTCAAATACTTATTCGAACCAAGAAAATGATATACTAAAAACATATACTCGAAAATTCGCACGAAATCGAAATTTATCAAAAAATCAAAAAACTTACGTAATTCTAAAAATTTCTCAAAACCTTCTTCCATCAAAGAAAATTATTTACTCAAGACACATACTCTTATAATTGCACGAAAAAGAAATTTATCAAAAAATCAAAAAAAAACGTCCGAAATTGTTTAAATTTCTCAAATAATTATACGAACCAAGAAAATGATGTACTCTTGACATATACTCGAATATTCGCACGAAATCGGAATTTATCAAAAAATCAAAAAACTTACGTAATTCGGAAAATTTCTCAAAACCTTATTCCTACCAGGAAAATTATTTACTTAAGACACATACTCTTATAATTGCACGAAATAGAAATTTATAAAAAAATCAAAAAAAACATCCGCAATTGTTAACATTTCTCAAATAATTATTCGAACCAAGAAAATGATGTACTGTAGACATATACTCGAATATTCGGACGAAATCGGAATTTAAAAAAACTTACGTAATTCTGAAAATTTCTCAAAACCAACTTCCAACCAAGAAAAATACGTACTCAAAACACATACTTTTATAATTGCACGAAATAGAAATTTATCAAAAAATAAAAAAAACGTCCGAAATTGTTTAAATTTCTAAAATACTTATTCGAACCAAGAAAATGATATACTCAAAACATATACTCGAATATTTGCACGAAATAGAAAATTATCAAAAAATCAAAAAACTAACGTTATTTCTGAAAATTTCTCAAAACATTCTTCCAACCAAGAAAATTGTTTACTCAAGACACATACTCTTATAATTGCACGAAAAAGAAATTTATCAAAAAATCAAAAAAAACATCCGCAATTGTTAACATTTCTCAAATAATTATTCGAACCAAGAAAATGATGTACTCTAGACATATACTCGAATATTCGCACGAAATCGGAATTTATCAAAAAATCAAAAAACTTACGTAATTCTGAAAATTTCACAAAACATTATTCCAACCATGAAAATTATTTACTTAAGACACATACTCTTATAATTGCGCGAAAACTTTTTTATCAAAAAATAAAAAAAAAGTCCTAAATTGTTAAAATTTCTCAAATACTTATTCGAACCAAGAAAATGATGTACTCTACACATATACTCGAATATTCGCACGAAATCGTAATTTATCAAAAAATCAAAAAACTTACGTAATTTTGAAAATTTCTCAAAACCGCTTCAAACCAAGATGACAATGTACTCAGACACATACTCTTATAATTGTGCGAAATAGAAATTTATCAAAACATCAAAAAAACGTCAGAATTGTTAAAATTTCTCAAATACTTATTCGAACCAAGAAAATGATGTACTCAAAACATATACTCGAATATTCGCACGAAATCGAAATTTGAGAAATTTCAAAAAACTAACGTAATTCTAAAAATTTCTCAAAACCATCTTCCATCAAAGAAAATTATTTACTCAAGACACATACTATTATAATTGCACGAAAAAGAAATTTATCAAAAATAAAAAAAAAAACGTCCGAAATTGTTTAAATTTCTCAAATAATTATACGAACCAAGAAAATGAGGTACTCTTGACATATACTCGAATATTCGCACGAAATCGGAATTTATCAAAAAATCAAAAACTTATTTAATTCGGAAAATTTCTCAAAACCTTATTCCAACCAGGAAAATTATTTACTTAAGACACATACTCTTATAATTGCACGAAATAGAAATTTATCAAAAAATCAAAAAAAACATCCCCAATTGTTAACATTTCTCAAATAATTATTCGAACCAAGAAAATGATGTACTGTAGACATATACTCGAATATTCGGACGAAATCGGAATTTAAAAAAACTTACGTAATTCTGAAAATTTCTCAAAACCTTCTTCCAACCAAGAAAATTATGTACTCAAAACACATACTTTTATAATTGCACGAAATAAAAATTTATCAAAAAATAAAAAAAACGTCCGAAATTGTTTAAATTTCTAAAATACTTATTCGAACAAAGAAAATGATATACTCAAAATATATACTCGAATATTTGCACGAAATAGAAAATTATCAAAAAATCAAAAAACTAACGTTATTTCTGAAAATTTCTCAAAACATTCTTCCAACCAAGAAAATTGTTTACTTAAGACACATACTCTTATAATTGCACGAAAAAGAAATTTATCAAAAAATCAAAAAAAACATCCGCAATTGTTAACATTTCTCAAATAATTATTCGAACCAAGAAAATGATGTACTCTAGACATATACTCGAATATTCGCACGAAATCGGAATTTATCAAAAAATCAAAAAACTTACGTAATTCTGAAAATTTCTCAAAACATTATTCCAACCAATGAAAATTATTTACTTAAGACACATACTCTTATAATTGCACGAAAAGAACTTTTTATCAAAAAATAAAAAAAACGTCCTAAATTGTTAAAATTTCTCAAATACTTATTCGAACCAAGAAAATGATGTACTCTACACATATACTCGAATATTCGCACGAAATCGTAATTTATCAAAAAATCAAAAAACTTACGTAATTCTGAAAATTTCTCAAAACCTTCTTCAACCAAGATAAATATTACTCAGACACATACTCTTATAATTGCCGAAATAGAAATTTATCAAAACATCAAAAAACGTCCGAATTGTTAAAATTTCTCAAATACTTATTCGAACCAAGAAAATGATGTACTCAAAACATATACTCGAATATTCGCACGAAATCGAAATTTATCCAAAAATCAAAAAACTTACGTAATTTCTGAAAATTTCTCAAAACATTCTTCCAACCAAGAACATTATTTACTCAAACACAACTCTTATAATTGCACGAAAAAGAAATTTATCAAAAAACCAAAAAAAAACGCCCGAAATTGTTAAAATTTCTCAAATACTTATTCGAACCAAGAAAATGATATACTCAAAACATATACTCGAAAATTCGCACGAAATCGAAATTTTTCAAAAAATCAAAAAACTAACGTAATTCTAAAAATTTCTCAAAACCATCTTCCATCAAATAAAATTATTTACTCAAGACACATACTATTATAATTGCACGAAAAAGAAATTTATCAAAAATAAAAAAAAAAACGTCCGAAATTGTTTAAATTTCTCAAATAATTATACGAACAAGAAAATGAGGTACTCTTGACATATACTCGAATATTCGCACGAAATCGGGATTTATCAAAAAATCAAAAAACTTATTTAATTCGGAAAATTTCTCAAAACCTTATTCCAACCAGGAAAATTATTTACTTAAGACACATACTCTTATAATTGCACGAAATAGAAATTAATCAAAAAATCAAAAAAAACATCCCCAATTGTTAACATTTCTCAAATAATTATTCGAACCAAGAAAATGATGTACTCTAGACATATACTCGAATATTCGGACGAAATCGGAATTTAAAAAAACTTACGTAATTCTGAAAATTTCTCAAAACCTTCTTCCAACCAAGAAAATTATGTACTCAATACACATACTTTTATAATTGCACGAAATAAAAATTTATCTAAAAATAAAAAAACGTCCGAAATTGTTTAAATTTCTCAAATACTTATTCGAACCAAGAAAATGATATACTCAAAACATATACTCGAATATTTGCACGAAATAGAAAATTATCAAAAAATCAAAAACTAACGTAATTTCTGAAAATTTCTCAAAACATTCTTCCAACCAAGAAAATTGTTTACTCAAGACACATACTCTTATAATTGCACGAAAAAGAAATTTATCAAAAAATCAAAAAAAGATCCGCAATTGTTAAAATTTCTCAAATAATTATTCGAACCAAGAAAATGATGTACTCTAGACATATACTCTAATATTCGCACGAAATCGGAATTTATCAAAAATCAAAAAACTTACGTAATTCTGAAAATTTCTCAAAACTTTATTCCAACCATGAAAATTATTTACTTAAGACACATACTCTTATAATTGCACGAAAACTTTTTTATCAAAAATAAAAAAAAGTCCTAAATTGTTAAAATTTCTCAAATACTTATTCGAACCAAGAAAATGATGTACTCTACACATATACTCGAATATTCGCACGAAATCGTAATTTATCAAAAAATCAAAAAACTTAAGTAATTCTGAAAATTTCTCAAAACCGCTTCAAACCAAGATAACAATGTACTCAGACACATACTCTTATAATTGTGCGAAATAGAAATTTATCAAAACATCAAAATAACGTCCGAATTGTTAAAATTTCTCAAATACTTATTCGAACCAAGAAAATGATGTACTCAAAACATATACTCGAATATTCGCACGAAATCGAAATTTATCAAAAAATCAAAAAACTTACGTAATTTCTGAAAATTTCTCAAAACATTCTTCCAACCAAGAACATTATTTACTCAAGACACATACTCTTATAATTGCACGAAAAGAAATTTATCAAAAAACCAAAAAAACGCCCGAAATTGTTAAAATTTCTCAAATACTTATTCGAACCAAGAAAATGATATGCTCAAAACATATACTCGAATATTCGCACGAAATCGAAATTTATCAAAAAATCAAAAAACTTACGTAATTTCTGAAAATTTCCTAAAACCTTCTTCCAACCAAGAAAATTATGTACTCAAAGACACATACTCTTATAATTGCACGAAATAGAAATTTATCAAAAAATAAAAAAAACGTCCGAATTGTTAAAATTTCTCAAATACTTATTCGAACCAAGAAAATGATGTACACTAGACATATACTCGAATATTCGCACGAAATCGAAATTTATCAAAAAATCAAAAAACTTACGTAATTTCTGAAAATTTCTCAAAACCTTAATTCCAACCAGGAAAATTATTTACTAAGACACATACTCTTATAATTGCACGAAAATATAATTTATCAAAAAATAAAAAAAAACGTCCTAAATTGTTACAATTTCTCAAATATTTATTCGAACCAAGAAAATGATGTACTCTAGACATATACTCGAATATTCACACGAAATCGGAATTTATCAAAAAATCAAAAAACTTACGTAATTCTGAAAATTTCTCAAAACCTTCTTCCAACCAAGATAACATATGTAGTCAAGACACATACTCTTATAATTGCAGCGAAATAGAAATTTATCAAAAAATAAAAAAAACGTCCGAAATTGTTTAAATTTCTCAAATACTTATTCGAACCAAGAAAATGATATACTCAAAACATATACTCGAATATTGCACGAAATAGAAAATTATCAAAAAATCAAAAAACTAACGTAATTTCTGAAAATTTCTCAAAACATTCTTCCAACCAAGAAAATTGTTTACTCAAGACACATACTCTTATAATTGCACGAAAAGAAATTTATCAAAAAATCAAAAAAAAGATCCGCAATTGTTAACATTTCTCAAATAATTATTCGAACCAAGAAAATGATGTACTCTAGACATATACTCGAATATTCGCACGAAATCGGAATTTATCAAAAAATCAAAAAACTTACGTAATTCTGAAAATTTCTCAAAACCTTTATTCCAACCAATGAAAATTATTTACTAAGACACATACTCTTATAATTGCACGAAAAACTTTTTTATCAAAAAATAAAAAAAAGTCCCTAATTGTTAAAATTTCTCAAATACTTATTCGAACCAAGAAAATGATGTACTCTACACATATACTCGAATATTCGCACGAAATCGTAATTTATCAAAAAACAAAAAACTTACGTAATTCTGAAAATTTCTCAAAACCGCTTCAAACCAAGAAACAATGTACTCAGACCATACTCTTATAATTGTGCGAAATAGAAATTTATCAAAACATCAAAAAAACGTCAGAATTGTTAAAATTTCTCAAATACTTATTCGAACCAAGAAAATGATGTAATCAAAACATATACTCGAATATTCCGCACGAAATCCAAATTTATCAAAAAATCAAAAAACTTACGTAAATTATGAAATTTCTCAAAACCTTAATTCCAACCACGAAAATTATTTACTAAGACACATACTCTTATAATTGCATGAAACCTTTTTTATCAAAAAATAATAAAAAAACGTCCCTAAATTGTTAAAATTTCTCAAATACTTATTCGAACCAAGAAAATGATGTACTCTACACATATACTCGAATATTCGCACGAAATCGTAATTTTATCCAAAAATCAAAACTTACGTAATTCTGAAAATTTCTCAAAACCGCTTCAACCAAGATAACATGTACTCAGACCACATACTCTTATAATTGTGCGAAATGGAAATTTATCAAAACATAAAAAAAACGTCCGAAATTGTTAAAATTTCACAAATACTTATTCGAACCAAGAAAATGATGTACTCAAACATATACTCGAATATTCGCACAAAATCGAAATTTATCAAAAAAACAAAAAACTTACGTAATTTCTGAAAATTTCTCAAAACATTCTTCCAACCAAGAACATTATTTACTCAAGACACATACTCTTATAATTGCCCACGAAAAAGAAATTTATCAAAAAACCAAAAAAAAAAAAACCGCCCGAAATTGTTAAAATTTCTCAAATACTTATTCGAACCAAGAAATGATATACTCAAAACATATACTCGAAATTCGCACGAAATCGAAATTATCAAAAAATCAAAAAACTTACGTAATTCTAAAAATTTCTCAAAACCTTCTTCCATCAAAGAAAATTATTTACTCAAGACACATACTCTTATAATTGCACGAAAAAGAAATTTATCAAAAAAATCAAAAAAAACGTCCGAAATTGTTTTAAATTTCTCAAATAATTATACGAACCAAGAAAATGATGTACTCTGAACATATACTCGAATATTCGCACGAACTCGAATTTATCAAAAAATCAAAAAATTACGTACTTCGGAAAAATTTCTCAAAACCTTATTCCAGCCAGGAAAATTATTTACTTAAGAACACCATACTCTTATAACTTGCACGAAATAGAAATTTATCAAAATCAAAAAAAAACATTCCCAATTGTTAACATTTCTCAAATACTTATTCGAACCAAGAAAATGATGTACTCTAGACCATATACTGCGAATATCGGACGAAATCGGAATTTAAAAAAACTTAAGTTAATTCTGAAAATTCTCAAAACCTTCTTCCAACCAAGTAAAATTATGTACTAAAACACATACTCTTTCTAATTGCACGGAAATAGAATTTATCAAAAATAAAAAAAACGTCCGAAATTGTTTAAATTTCTAAAATACTTATTCGAACGACGAAAATGATATACTCAAAACATATACTCGAATATTTGCAACGAAATAGAAAATTATCAAAAAATCAAAAAACTAACGTAACTTTCTGAAAATTTCTCAAAACATTCTTCCAACCAAGAAAATTGTTTACTCAAGACACATACTCTTATAATTGCACGAAAAAGAAATTATCAAAAAATCAAAAAAAAGATCCTGCAATTGTTAACATTTCTCAAATAATTATTCGAACCAAGAAAATGATGTACTCTAGACATATACTCGAATATTCGCACGAAATCGGAATTTATCAAAAAATCAAAAAACTTACATATTCTGAAAATTCTCACAAAACCTTCTTCCAAACGCAAGATAACAATGGACTGCAAGATCACATACTCTTATAATTGCGCGAAATAGAAATTTGATCAAAACATCAAAAAAACGGTCCGAAATTGTGTTAAAAATTCTCAAATACTTATTCGAAACCAAGAAATGATATAAGCAAAACATTACTACTCGAATATTCGCTAGAAATCCGAGAATTTATCACAAAATTCAAAAAACTTACGTAATTCTGAAAATTCTCAAAACCTTATTCCAACCAGAAAATTATTTACTTAAGACACATACTCTTATAATTGCACGAAAATTTTTTATCAAAATAACAAAAAACGTCCTAAATTGTTAAAATTTCTCAATACTTATTCGAACCAAGAAATGATGTACTCTATACATATATGGAATATTCACAACACGAAATCGAAATTTATCAAAAAAATCCAAAACCTTACGTAATTCTGAAA